>VYZQ01045653.1:0-30087 GCA_013400655.1 Mystacornis crossleyi | reverse complement strand
AGAATCAATCCCTAAAAAAAAAAAAATAAGTCCTTTAGGAAACAGTGAAGTGTTTATGACTGGTTTGATTTAACTGAGGAAAATCTCTTTTCCTTTCAAGTCCAACACTGTAACATCCGGTGCATGAATGGAGGGAGCTGCAGTGATGACCATTGCCTCTGTCAGAAGGGATATACAGGAACACACTGTGGACAGCGTAAGTACACTCCTGGGAATGAAGATCAGTGATATGTGGATTGGACACCTTTTAGCACTAAATTTCAGCTGCTGTTGAGCTGTTTTTGGATCAGGTATAGTGGAATTTTACAGAAAAACACGTGACTTTGTAATGAATGCTGAGTGAATTCGTACTGATCAAGAGTATTGAAATGAACATCATGTGACTTCATAACAATTGGATATAACTTGATCCTGTAGTTCTCACACTACCATAATTTCCATTGACCTCCAGGACTTTTCACCCACTGTATCATGGGATATATGGATCATACATGTAAATTTTACATAAATTTGTAAATTATGTAAAATATTTACATAATTTACATTATGTAAAATGTAAATTTTACATAAATTTTACATGGGATTCAGTTTTCCTTTTATAGATAAAGTTAAGGTTTTTAATACAAAGTCTTGTTTTCATTTCAGAGTTTGCCTCAGACTTAGCCAGTATGCTTTAGAAATTCTGATGTTGTCTTATTAGAGTTGATCAACAGGGTTTTTTTTATTTGCTCAATGAGTCCTTAGCCAAAAGCATTCCTGGATCTGCTGCTTGAAATCTCTCCCAAACTGACTCTGGTGCTCTCTTGTTCTTCTTGGCTGGAATGCTGTGAAGTAACTCAAATAAGGATGTAGACGCTGTTTTTAACCAAGGCTGTCATGTTGCTATCTGGTGAACTATTGGTCCAACACAGAAAATGTGTTTAGCTCATTTAATGAAAACCTTTTGTGCTCTGTCAAAATCAATGGCACACTTTACATGAACTTCAGTGGGACCAGGAATTTACCCTAATAATCTGGAGGAGGATCACATGGTGAAAGGATTAAGAATTGTATTTCTGCCTTCACTGTGAAATATCAAGTGGATAAAAGAGGATAAATGGAAATCTTCTTTCTACTGAAGTGAATGTGAAACGGAATAAAGAATAACATTACTCAATGAACATCAAATTGCATTTAAAATCTCCTTTTTCATGTGCATGTTGTATTTGCTGATTATTTTTGAGAGGAACTGCCACTGGAGTTTATTATAAAAAAATTGAGTTCTGAAGCCAGTGACATCATCATACAGGGGAAGAACATCTTGAATTAACATGGAATAGATATTGATTACATTTTGCTATCCTAATTAATAGTATTATTTATTTAACAGCAGCAAACAGCCTTTTAATACTGGGTTATTACAGAAGGAACAAATACACTTGAGGATTTAGAGAGGAAATATTCCCCTGCATCATCTATGTGCAGTCTCTATCAGTGTTTATTTGTTGCAAGTTTGAAAGAGATGTTATTTTGAAGTTACGGGATTGTCTAGCTATCCCAAAGAGAAAGGCTCTGAAAGGTCAGAAAAGCTCTGGTTGTTCCTGTACTTGTGTTATGCTCCCTTGAAAAGATGAGCTCATGGTACTAATGAGGCCAGGAAGTAGTAAAAGGTCATTAAGTAGATTCTAGGAAAAGACTTTGGTATCCTGTTATGTTAACCATTTTTACCAGTTTACCTAAGTTGGTCAAGTACTACCTTCATGCCATTCTGAAAATAGCTGAATAAAGATGACTTTTGCCTTCCCTTTGATGCAGCTGTCTGTGAAAATGGATGTCTAAATGGAGGGAGATGCGTAGCTCCGAACCGATGTGCTTGCACGTATGGCTTCACTGGACCCCAGTGTGAGAGAGGTATGTGCCCTAAATCAGTGGGAATAATTCTGTCCCAACACCTCTAACAGTGGGGTTGTTGGGCCATTCCCTATTGTATTCTACAACGGAATTGGTTGTGTTTGTTTTTGTTGGTCTCAAGAAGGAAAATAAGTTTTATGTAGCGTTTCTAGAAGTATTTGATCTTCATAAGGATGGTGGCCAGGATGAAACACAGATGGAACTGTTTACTTATTTGTGATGAAAACACTGCAGTGGAAGAGGTGGCAAATGAAAGGTTTTGTGTGCCTTTCCTCAGACTTCAGTTTCTAAGGCATCAGAAAAGGTCTTTGCATCTGATATATATAATAAGTAGCATCTTGCCTCTCTCTTTATGTTTTCTTTTGCAGAGTTTGTTCAATTCTTTTTTCCATTTTGTACAGATTGTTTTGAATTTTAGCTTTTTAGTTGCATATCCATAGTGATAATCTTCAGATGAAAACAGCTATACCAACTGCCTTATATAGTATGTGGATTTTTTCAGAGTTATTAAACCAATTTAATGTTTCATTTGTGAGCAGTATAGTGGACAATGTTTAGGTATAATCCTGTTAAGTTTTATAAAAACACAAATAAAATACCTTCATTTGTCAGAGCAATTGGTCTGTGTAGTTGGAAATTCATACACAGGACTCATAAAATAGGTTGTGTTACGTATGTATGAACCTGGGACAGAACAGACATCAATAATCTGATTTTGGGCTTCCATTTAGAGGATGTAGATTTCATTAGCACAAGAAATTTCTGTCAGTGAGCATGTCAGATGATCTCTGCTGTCAGTGCTGCACCTGGAGGAGTAATGGCTGCTTTTTTACGTGGCAGCAGAGGTGGGTGAGACAGAGCAACAACTCTGAGGGGACCAAAGGTTTTTGTTCCGTGCTAAAACAGACGGTAGGATGAAGCAGGTATTTCCTGCACTCCCCTACAGTAGATAAAATTGCTGTGTTGGCATTGTGTGAAGTCTTGCCAGTTGTCCACTCAGATGTTATAAAAGTAGTTCAAACCAGTGGTGAATTTTTTCCAAAGATTGAAAAGTAGCTCTGTTCCGAATCATGGGATCCCACTGCTGGAGAGGAGTAAGAGGAATGGGCAATTAGGTTAAAATTCATAAGTTTGAAGAGAGTAAGTGCTTATAGGTGAGAATGCACTGAATATTACTACAAGGACTTGGAATTTCAAGCAATTTCTTGTTCTTCATCGGTGAAGTTTTTGAGCCTTCAGTCTGGTGAGGAGGTGTAAAGTGTAGGTTCAGAGGAAGATTGTTCAGTGCTACGTCTGTGTTGCCTAATCTGGGACCAGTTTGACTCCACATCATTAGGGCAAGTTTTGAGGCTGAATCTGGTAACAGCTTCAGTCCTGTCCCTCGGGGCTCCTTCCTGGTGGTGGGTGGAGTGAGAAACTGGTGGCACAGAGCCATTTGAGCCAAGTCAAGCTGTCCTGAAGTTACATGCATGCTGTTGAGCACAACTGAGGTGGAAATCTGTAACTTAAATGCCTTGTCCATAGGCAGTTTTTTACTTAAAACATGTGTTTGATTTTATAGTTATCAATAAAAGAGAAAATAGACATTAATGAGCTGCAGTTTTCCTGGTTAGTGCTCGCTTGCTATATTGAGGCCAAATGATTGTCATATCTTCCCAGAAAACCTCTGAAATTTGGCTGCTTTCACAGATTTCCTGCAGCCTCTCTACCTAGCTGAGCTAATAAGTTCCCCTCCTCTAAAAAGGGTGTGGTGGTTTTTGGTCTCAGAATCGCATTATGCCATGAGAAAAACTTTTTCTGAAGATAACTTTTCAAGTATAAACTAATCTTGGTCTTAGAATAACTTGCCTTGTTCAGCACATGCACCTGTGTGGTCACTGGGGAGTTGTCTGGCTGCATATGATTTTACACAGCTGTCAGCTAAGTCAGAGGTCCATATTTTGAATCTAGCTTTGGAAAGTTCTGTGGATTTGACACTCCCCGGTGGGCTTCTGATGTACATGTGAATGGATGTTAGCCAGTAAATTGACAAGATTCATGCCTTGTAGAGTAAAATCGTGTGTTTATTAGAAAGAAAAGAAAGAGGGGAGGGAACAAAACAACAAAACCGAAGCATGTCTGTGCATGGAAGAGGGGGGAAAAGGAAAATACCCAAGAGAAACAGTCTCTTAAACTCTGCCATTTCTGGGGGAAGCAGGAGAAGCAGATTGTTTTGAAAACACCATTTCTGGATACAAACGTAATGTGAAGTGATAGAGTTTTGTGGCATACACATTCTCCATCTGTTTGGCTGTGGTTTGACTTGTAGGTTATGCCATCCCACAGACTAACAGTTATGGAAGTAATTTACTGCTGTGTCTCACCCAGTGCTTTTCTGTGCAAGCATCAGCTAACAGTAACAACCAGAGAGTGTTTGTGGCACATATGTCACACACCAAAGAATATTCCAGCCTTTGCCTCTATGTTGTAACTCAGAACTGACTTGAATAAAACAAGTTGGAGGCAACCAGACACGTGGGGTTATTCTAATAATCCGATAGGGAAAACACTTAAAATGTTGCAGGTGGTTGGAACAAAATTACATCCAGTTTCTTAGATACACAGACAAGCTGTGTAGGTCTGTGTCTACTGTTTTAAGTAGTTTTTCCATACATTACCTCAGTAAATGCTGACCATGTGATTGTTCATGAAGATCTGCAAGACTTCTGTGTAGGTCAGTAGCATCAAATACATGCACAATGAAGGGCTTTATCTGGTGAAAGACTCACTGCTTTCACAGTGCAGCAAACTCCATCAAATTTGTGGCATGAGTATTTCTATGTATTCATTCAGTCATTCTTTGAGAGGGTAGCAGCTGGCCTTGGACAGTTTCAGCACACAAATTGCTTTTTTGTATGTCTTAGAAGTGTTAATCTTAGTGTAAAGCACTATAAACATGAGGCCAAGGAATTCTGAGATTCACTTTTATCAGTGGCGTTGCTCTTCGTGTTCTGGGAGTGTGTGTCGTGTCTCTGGTGAGACAGGCTTCACCAGAGCTGGATTGACAGCTTTATCATGCTGCAAGTGGTGCACACGTATCATTAACTCCTGAGGTGCTGTGTGTGGTGTTTGGCTCCTTTCCAGAGTGGGAGAAGCTGCCTGGACATACTGTCAGCTATATGCAGCTGTATCATAAACCCACAGACCTGGCTTTTCTGTGGAGTACTGTTCAAAAAGATGGACTTGACATAAACTCAGCAGTACGCTCCAAAGTGTAGTGGAGTCAGGAGTGCTTCCTACAGCCATTTAAGACACATTTAAAATACACAGCCCAGGAAGGAAAATATTTCAAAGACGTTGTCTCAGTTAAAAGTTGAAGTTCGGGGATTTCTTTTAGGAGGGTGCTGAGTTCTCTGGCGGTGGTCCAGTGAGGGGCTTTGACGTGCCTTTACATTCAAACCTGAGATGTCAATATGCCTAGAATTATGCAAGTGCTTAAGGGCCTTGCTGGATTTTGGCCCAAGCTTTCAGAGCTAGTTAAGATCTGAGAGATGCACTCAGTTTTTAGCTTATCAATAGTCATATTATTAATGTAAAGAAATCACAGGTAGCAGAAAATGAAGATGTGGGCAAAGCAAAATTTCTCCCACTAGTTAAAAACTGGATGCCGTCTTTATGCCATTTGCACGTTAATACTGAATAACTTGAGTGAGTTACAGATTCTGCAGTTTCATTCAGAGTTGCTGAGGAGACTGAGAGCAGAGACTTAACTTATGTTCCCCCGAGGGTGATTCAGAACATCGACAGCTCTTTCTATTGTCTGTAAGAGAGTCTAGGGGATTTAGCTTACTATGGGAGATGCTCACGTTTGGGTCATGTGAAAACATCCCTATATCCTGCATTTTGTGATAGTCCAGAGGAAAAATTGACGATAGGAGCTCAGGGAGATCAAACAACCCTATCAGATTTGGTAGAGCTGTCTCCAGATTCGTGCACAAAGGCTTTCTTGACTCTTTGAAACTTTCTCTTTGGACATTTGGGTGATAATACTTTAAGAGGGTGAGTTCTATATAACAGAAGATTGTACATTGTTGTTATCCTTGTACTGCAGAAATGCAATGAAACTTGCTTTTCTTTTTCTGTCTGGATTCATTTAGAGGAACACAGTGGAAGCTTAGAACGTGTTACAGCCCTGTTTGTTTATTTGAATGCTTGTGACAACATCAGGGGCTCAATCCTGCTGCATTCTGGAGTTCTGCCACTCGCTTCGCATAGGAGCAGAATTGGGCCTGATGTAGTTCAAATATTAAAAACGTACCACGTGTGTTTTGTTTTTTTATGTACTCAGAATATGAGCAAACGATTGCTTTTTCTTCAAACAGAGTCGTTTCTGTACTGCTCTCTCCATGGCAGGAATTTTTGCATAATTTTTAATTATATTTGGCCATTATTAAAAGTTCCCAGAATTAATGCCATATGTAAAAATATCTTTCCCAGAGCCTCTCTATGAAAGTGCAGCCGCTGAAAGTGGTCAAGAGTAATGTAGGGCTCTGTATATTTTTTTTTCTTTCTAAATACTACAACGGGTAGAATGTTTTTACAAAGAGGACACTGCACCCCTTAGTGTGCCCCGTCTCTGGTATTTAGTCTAAATGGAAAGTAAATAACAAAGTGTAGATAGCAGTAAAAGTATGTTCCCAAAGCCTTATGTTGCATTTAAAGTAGTATTGCAGCATATGGTAGCTGGCAAACATTTGAATAAACTTGATTTCTGCAGCTTCCTTCCAAGAAACACATCTGTTGACATAGACATGTAGTTTCTGCAGCCATGTAACATGAATGCATGTACGGTGTTAGAGCAGCAAACTGAGAGATGGCTGAACTTGAAGGCCTGCAGTAAGGACTCCTGCACACATTTTTCCCCCTGAGAAGTTGTGAAAAATGGCTTCAGGCTGAAGATCAATATATTCAGTCACAGAGTGATGTTCTACTGCCTTAAAATAATTTCAGTATATGTTGTCACCCTTGATGTCTTGCAGTTTTAGAATTTGGACTGTCTTTTCTATAAAAGACGTTGAGATAACTGGATGAGTTTTTCAATTTTTAAAATGGAAGTTGCAGCTTTATGGTGGAGAAGTCAGCCTCTACAGAATGATTGTGTGTGATTTAAGGTGGTTTGTAATATTTAGCAATATAATCAACAGATCTCTGGATCAGAACTCAGGACTCGGCTCAGTCTGTTATTTGATGCCAAAAAGCATTTTTAGGGATCTTGTGTATAGGAAGGGTTTTATGCATTGTTCTGGTGCTGGCAAATACACCCCATAACTGGTCCTGTGTTGCTTGCTCTATGCTTTGTGTGTCTTAAATATCATATAGCAAGTTTTAAAATGTTTCTTCAGATATATGCTTATAAGCTTAATCAAGATCCATAAATGATTAAGTACATATGGCTTAGGTCTCTTGTGAGATGTTAGGGCTCCAGCTTTTGTACATGAAGCTGAACATTTACATCTTGTTCCAAATTGAGTTTTGATTTCTGTCAAACAAATCTAAAGTTTTCATTCAGCTATTTGGCAGACCTTTTTATATTTCCATGCCTTCTTGATTGGCTGCTAAGGACACTGACCTTTAGATGTGCAGTAAAGTATTGTTTGGACTTTGCTTCATTTTGATTTTAGCCGTAGCAGTGCAGATACACACAAATTTAATCACAAATTGTGGCGTCTATATTATCATAAAACATTTGAACGAAATAGCTGCATTGTTCTAATCCGTAAGATTTGGTTCTTGCATGTAGGACATGGAAAGGACTCACAGGAAAGTCACTAGATCATTCCTCTGGTCCTGCAAACAGCTTTGTTGTTGAGCCTGACTCCTACCCCCAGTTGTGCTGGCAGCTCTGGCTCCTGTTTGCTGTGCAAGAAATTGGGTTCAGCTTTCTGCAGCTGGGCTGGACCTTGCGCTGGCTTTGCCTGCACGAGGTACTTGCAGTCTGCCTTGCAGTGTCTTGAGAAGTGAAGAGTGGAGCAGAGGCTTTGTTGGAGTTACCTACACAGAGATGTCTGTGTTTGTTTGATTATGGGATGTTACATGCAGATCATACAGGTATGACTTGTGTGTACGCAGTGCGGACAGCTGAAAGCTGTAACTTCCCTGAATGGCCCACACTGCCACATCTGTGCTCTGCAGTGTTCCAGGCTTCACAATGAGTGTCTTCAAGCTGTTCCTCCCCTCTTAGTACCATTGTACCAGGCCCGTTTTTCAATTTCAGCCAAAACTTGTAGAAAATAAAATAGCTGGGCACAACCGACTTCTCTTGGAACTTTCCAAAGAAAAAGGTGCCTTTGAAATGGTGGCGCCCGGAGCTGAACATAATACAGGGAAGCAGTAAATGCACTGAGAACTTACCTACCAGTGCCTACTTAGCTGTTTATGGAGAAAATTATTCCTTCTTCTCTGGGCTGCAATACATTTTGATATAAGAAAGCACCGCTACCTGAAATCCTCTCATTTGTTACAGTGCAAACAAATGTTTCCTTGTGAATCACCCATTCATAGCTTTTTTTCTTGCTGGGCTGGTAAGCTGAGAATTTTTGTTAAAATTGCCACAAAGACAAATATCAGTATGCATGATGCCTCAGTCAAGTTTGTGACTTTCTTTTTCCTTGTTTTTACAAGTGATCTAAAACTTTCTTGATGGTCAGTTCTAGCAAAGAAGAGAAACCTCTTTTAAAACATAGATCTAACCTAATGAAAGGATAAACTGACGAGACATTCCAAGTAAAACAACTCTTTTATGTAGGTCAGCTGCAAAATGCTAATGAAAATGCATCTTAAACGGAGGTGCTCAAAGTGGCCAGTGCAACTGTTTTGACACATGTAAGTTTATTTGCTACATATTTGTAACAGAGCTGTTGAAATCCCTGTAAAAATGGAATCTTTTCTAAAGTAAACAGATTTAGAAAGAGATCTATCCTATATGAGTATAAAAGCTGCAAAAAATTGTGGGAAACAACCACCTAAGAGCAGCTGTAAGGACAGGCGCATTCTCACTTCCAGTTTCCCTTGAGAGGTTCACGAATAATGACTGAGTAGTTTTTGTATTTTTTTTCGTGACAGCATGTACAGTTTGGCACTTTAGAGAAATGCTGTAGGAAAAGAAAAGAGGCCTAAATAAGGTCTGAAAAGAAAGGAGCCCTGAGAGAAATATCACTCTCCAAATTCTGCTATGCTGTAAAACAGGGCCTGGCTTTGCACTCTATCCAGAAGAAACTTCTTCTGGAAAAAGGTGGAATTTTGCTACATAAAGAAACCAAGATTCAATATTTCTNTCTTTTTCCTTGTTTTTACAAGTGATCTAAAACTTTCTTGATGGTCAGTTCTAGCAAAGAAGAGAAACCTCTTTTAAAACATAGATCTAACCTAATGAAAGGATAAACTGACGAGACATTTCCAAGTAAAACAACTCTTTTATGTAGGTCAGCTGCAAAATGCTAATGAAAATGCATCTTAAACGGAGGTGCTCAAAGTGGCCAGTGCAACTGTTTTGACACATGTAAGTTTATTTGCTACATATTTGTAACAGAGCTGTTGAAATCCCTGTAAAAATGGAATCTTTTCTAAAGTAAACAGATTTAGAAAGAGATCTATCCTATATGAGTATAAAAGCTGCAAAAAATTGTGGGAAACAACCACCTAAGAGCAGCTGTAAGGACAGGCGCATTCTCACTTCCAGTTTCCCTTGAGAGGTTCACGAATAATGACTGAGTAGTTTTTGTATTTTTTTTCGTGACAGCATGTACAGTTTGGCACTTTAGAGAAATGCTGTAGGAAAAGAAAAGAGGCCTAAATAAGGTCTGAAAAGAAAGGAGCCCTGAGAGAAATATCACTCTCCAAATTCTGCTATGCTGTAAAACAGGGCCTGGCTTTGCACTCTATCCAGAAGAAACTTCTTCTGGAAAAAGGTGGAATTTTGCTACATAAAGAAACCAAGATTCAATATTTCTCTTTGTAGGGTGGCGTGCAAGGGCTAGGGATAGGTAATTTTAAAAAAGCCTGAAACTTATTAAAAGTGTACGTGTGTTTACACTTACATATACATGTGGGTTTATATCCTAAGAAAGATGTATGAAACCTTTTAGGCACCTGATTTTTGATGGTGATCTTACACATTTACTTTGTATGTATTGCAGGCGTTACCCAAGCTAAACTAGCACAGGTAGGCTAATGGAACTGCAGTCTGCTGTGCCATAGCCTTCATTTCTTTCCATGGTGGTATAATTCAGGTTATAGGTCTCCCATTCTAAAGGACTGTTTTACTTGTCCCCGAATGTTTAACTTAGTGTATGACTCAATTCTTAAAAAGCACTGAACTCGAGTAAGCCTGGCTTACCAAGTGATGTTGGTCATGTTTTATAACGATCCCGTCCTCAATGTTTATGTTTTTGTAGAGTTTACCCAGTGATTGCCAGGTGTTCAGTACTGTCCCCATTTGCTCCTTACTCCTTGGAATGAATGGTCTTCTGTGACCCTGTAGTGTTTTTCCTTCTAACACAGGGGTGCTGACAGTCCTAGGGAAGCAGGAGCTGAGTAGAAACCTGTATGCTCACAGTTCTTGCCTCCTTGGGGGAGTGGTGGCTGATGCTTTCATCCAGCACCGCTGCACACAGCATGGGACAAAGCCAGAGGTGTCCTAAGTTCAGTGATATTTTACTAGACTTAACCCTTTTCCTTATTTCTGTATACACAGGGATCTCATGGTGCTCTTTGGTCTCGAGATTAAACCATCAGTTTTTGCTCTAGGTCCTTTTGTCTCAGTCCTATTGCTTACAGTGGCTCCACTGACTCTATTGATAGCTGAATTTTCAGCAAGGCTTGGAAAATCAGTTTATCTCCAGCAAAAGCAGACAGCATATCAAAATGCATATCTGTTGTTTAGTGGGGTAACTCCTACCTATCAAACAATGCATTTACATTCTTTTAAAAATAGGACTGTAAGAATTACAGGGAGAAAGGGTAATTTGTAACTGTGTTTCAGCTGACAGAATTGCTTAGGGTGGAAGGGACCTCTTGAGATCACCTCGTCCAACTCCACTGCTCAAGCAGGATCAGCTGGAGCAGGTTGCCTGGGACTGTGTCCAGTCACTCTCTGGAAAATGTGTTAAAATATATGTTAGTCTGTGATTTGTAACACCTCCAGCTGTACCATTCAAACCTATTAGCTATTTAATGAAGATCCAGTGCTAACACTGTCAAAGTGTTCATAATTGTGGATCTTCTCTGTTTTTTTTCTTTTTCGTGTGTTCTGTTATCCAGAGAGTATTTGTCCTGTGGCAGTGATTGATTGAGTGCTGTGAAATGAAAGCACATGTTATGCTGATCATTTCTAATGTACTTACCTAATGAAATTCTAAAAATGGAACAGTTAGATTAAAAATGAAAAAATAAGCTGACAAAATTGCAGTGGCTCATGGGGTGTGGAATAGGGAATGGTTTTAAATTAAAATTAAACTAAAAACTACAGACACACTGTCAGGGCAGTTTTCTTGTTTGCACTTGACACTAATTGTCATTACCTGCTTGTCACTTAGTATACAAAAAGATGGGGAGATGGTAATGTCACCTGATTTAGGAGGCTGCTGGGTCCCTCAGTGATGGGAGATTTTAGGACCTCAAAAGCTCCTGTTTGCTTATATTTCTGAGAACTACAGCAAGAAAAAGTGGTAAACATACAGCGGAAAGAGCATGCTGTGCTCTTTGTTCAAAGTGCAGTTAAAGTGGATCTTTAAGTGAGACACACCTTGAACTGTTTCTTCAAGGGACGTTGGGCTGGTCTCTGGGCTGGATTGTCCAGATGTCTTAGCTCAGTTGAGCAGCACAGTGACAGAACACTACTTGGACTTGAAGTGTTTATAAGAGGTAATTGTCAAACCAGCAAGCAGTGAAGTGTAATTGTCCTGCTGGGATATGATGAAAGCCTTTATGAGAATCTCCCTGTCCTGGTGTGACAGTATGGGTGGTAACTTGGAGAGATTTGTAAAATGCAAGTATGACAGCTTTATAGTTGGAGAAGAAGCCACAGGGTCAAAAATTACTTCCAAGCCACAGGCTTGGAAGACCAAAAGATCTCCATTGAAATGGGCAGTGAAAAAAGAGGTGAGTGATGCACCTCTGTGAAAGGATCTTGTGAGAGGAGAGTTGATGTTAGGTTACTTAAGCTCCAGTAAGCTTTAAGATAAGACACAGCGTAATGATGCAGATATTATGTCTGGAACTGAATTACACCACATGGTGTGAACCAATTGCAGCTACTTGATTCTTGAGTTGAGGAGTAAAAGAGTCATAAGAGGATGATTTGTGAACCTTTTGAGGGATTGAACTAAGGAGAGGGTAATGTTTTAATACACTGAAATTTGGTAGAGTTACAGGGGCTCATAAAGCAAAGGCAAGAGAAACAGGTGAGAAGGGAAGATAGGCAAGAAGATGATGATAGAGAGGATCTAGCAAACAGTTTTCACACATCTTGGGAAAAGAGCATTGGAGGCAGGTTGAGAAGTTTAGACTGCTGCTTGGGCAGGGGAGACCCAGCGGAGATGTGCATTCCATTCATCTGAATGGCTCTTCTAGTAAAAACATTGCTAGACACAAGCACAGGCCAGGAATGGCGAATGATGAATGACTTAGCAAGCTATCTTGCTGGGTATTTAATCTGTGTGGTTATCTAAATAATTTGAAATGCTTCTCTTGGCCTGAGCCAGGCTGGACAAAATGAAGTGCCATGCATTAAACCGTGTGCTGTTTCAGTTCTCAGGTCCCAGCAGGAACCCAACAAGATATGGCTCCGTGAAAGGTGATACTATATTAAACTAACAGTACAAGTTGTATCAAACTTGGTTCCAAATTCAATACAAAAAGTCGTGGGTTTAGAAGGCATTTTAAATCTAGCACTAGCACTTCAGTCACTTGCTGATGTCAGTGCAAAAAAAGGGCTTTGCACAGCTGCTTGAGTGCAAGGAAGATGCGAGGTTAAATTGGGTTAGTGGAAATGAAAGATGTGCAGTGGAAGAAGTTTTGGTATCAGAATGTTTATGGAGTTTGTCATTAAATAACAGAAGTGTTTAAATTGAAGGGCAAATTTAAAGCATTTCTTTTTATAAATTTTCCCCTATTTTTGTGTAATTGAAATTATTTACAAAGGTGTACAAGGAAACATTAATTTCTCTCCCTCTTAAAAAGGAAAGATGATGGCAAATCCATCTTAGTCTCTTACTGTTCAAGCCTTCTTGAGCTCAGGCCTGAGCCACCGGTGTGTATTAAAATAATTCTGCTATTCTTACTACAGTTGATTACAGTGCTCTGTTATAAAGGGTGGAGGCACTTGGTGGTTCTCCAAAGAAAGTGAGTAATAATTGACCTAATGTACAGAGCACATGAATAACATATTCTTTTGGTAAGAAATTTATGTTTTACAGGGTGTGCTAGAGTTCACATCCCTTTTTCACATCTTCCAAAAGATTTTAAAATACTCAGCTGCTCTATTAAATTTCTAATTCAACAAATACTCAAATACAAAGTATGCATTAGATAAAGCTCTTGAGTTGAATCCAAACACTGAAGAATCTTTTAATCTGCCTTGAAAACAGCTGTTTAGGATTTTGAGTAGAAATAACAACTTCCTTCAGCCTATGTTGTTGCTGTCCGTTTCAGTTCAATCCGGGAGGAATTTCTCTTTGTTACTCTGCAGCAGCAGCAGGCCTTTGCCTCTATGATTGGACTATCCCCCAGGCATAGCAGGACTGGTATCCTGGTCCTCCTTGAAATAAATGGCAACACTTCCTTTGGATTCAGTGAAATGGGGGAGAGACTTACTGAGAAAAGACTTGAGATAGTTTTGACACTTCAGTGGTTGTTGTCTGGAGTGCAGCTTACAGAAGCTCTTTTTAACTTCTCCCACTGCTGAGAGACTGCTCCATGTTTGTCTGCTGAAGGGATTCTTGATACGAGAATCGAGTTTTTTAGTGTTTGAAATTATTTAAACAAATTAGATGGGGTTTGTGCATATCCACATACAACTTTTATTCTTTGTTTGTAAATATTTGGGTAATCTTTTTAAAAGTTAAGCAGTGACTCGGCATCAAATCCCACATACAAAACTTCTAGGCAACTGCCCACTGCAGCCAAGGAAATAGCAGAAGAGTGCAAGATGACTGGCATTTTGATGAACTTCTAAAGCACTAATGATTTGCCACTTAGTGTAAACTGTTGCCAAAACCCTGCAGGGAATGGCTTATGGCTTATTCTACAGCCTGTTTTGCTGTGTCCAGAGGGTAGATTATACCTGCATTTCACACACACACACGCATTTGTGCCTGGATCAGTTTTATATTCAGACTTTTGGGCAGTACTTGCAGCTGATAGATAGGTGTCTTGACGTTGTTCAGAGAAGTGAAGCCTGGATGAAACGTTGTGGTCTCTATCGAAGTGACCCAAAACCTACTCACGTAAAATAAAGGGATGCCCAAAGGCCTGAGTAGGCTTTGACTCAGGAACTAGAGAGACCCGATCAGATCTTGTCAGCCAGATTTCAATAAGGTTATTGAGAAAGCGATTAGATCTGTTCTTTGCTACCACACAATACTATCAATCAGTAATTTAGGATAAAAGTTAAAAGTGCTTAAATGCATAAGCCACAAATACGAACATGTTTTAGCAGAGATTGGTTGTTATAGTGTATAGAAAATACCATTTTATGGAATGGTATTTATTTAACTGCAACTAGGGATTTCAAGATGATGAGTAAGAAATATTCTGGTAGAGTAAATAGCAAGGTAAATCCATACATCCTCTTTCAGTTTTATAATACACTGTTCTCTTCCTTTTGGGCTTACATGCCACATACAGTCTTTCATGGGATATTCTCATTTCCAAAGTGTTTTTAGAATGCAAGTAATGTACATTAATTAACACCTAGACAAGTTTGTTTATGTGTCGTCCAGTAGCTGCTGCTGAAGCATAAGGAGCCCTTTTAAATCTAAATGTTTGCATTTTAGTAGGATTTAGGTTATGCTGAAATTTGAGTGGACGTGGAAGAGTTTTGGGCCTTCCTTTTTGATGAGATGATGTCCCTGTGTCTTTTTTTAATGTTCATTGGTTTTATTCAAGTAGTCAGCATTGTGTGTGGTTTGCGTGGTGGGATGTTGATGCAGAGGTGCAGATGCCAGTGACTGATTCTCCACACCTCTTCCAAAGTGCAGTGGGGTCCCAGTCTGTCAGCAGAGCTGCTGCACTGCAGAGGGGCAGCCTGATGCTCACGTGAAAAATAACCGAGATCACTCTTGTGAACAAGGCTTTTAATCAGCTGTTTAAAAGTTGCTGATCCAATTTCAAGTGTCTAATTAAATGAAATGGGAGAACGAAGGAGATCAGGCAAAAGAAAAAGAGAACTCTTGCTGCCAGGCAAGAGTTCCAATCCAGTGGTTATCTCGTTTCGAACGTGTGGGCTAAATGTCTTTATGACTTAAGCTCATAGTGTATTCACACGCTAATAAAATGTTCTTGTGTAAGGGTAGTTTAACCACCACAAGCTTATTTTATTTTATAAGACTAAACTATTTGATGCTTTAAAAACATTTTTCTCCTGTGAATGTTATTTATCACAAGTGTAGTTGAAACCTGAAACTTAATTATTAAAACAGATATTCAGACCCTTTCCTGACAAGAATGATGTGGATAAAAGACATATTTCTGGAGGAAATCCTACGTACCTTTAGGAGATAGTGCAAAATATTTCTGATAACTAGGAGGAAGTTTTCTCTTCAGTGCAAAATATTTCTGATAATCAGGAGGAAGTTTTCTCTTCCACTGAAGTGTCTTAAATGATGAGCTTTCTACTGTTTTATGAGAATTTTTTTAAAGCCACCCAGAAGTGTTCCCGCAGTGCTGGTTTACAAGCAGCTGAAACTTTAGACACCACACAGAACAGTCTGTTGTTCCACTAGCATTGCTGGAAGTCAATCACATATGTATCGATGACCACCTAGATGGCTAAATGTACCCATTCTACTAAAAACTGAAAGAAAATATTTCCTATATTTTTAGGTACAAGTTTGAATTGGCACTGCAATTGCTAAACCTTGCAGCTTAGACAGATGCCAGAGCTCCCGCAGAGGAATTTTGAACTGCATTATGCTGCAGCCTGTGTGCTTCCCCCTCTTAACTCTTCCCTGCTCCCCAGCAGCAGAAGGGTGCTCCCTCTCCCCTCCTGCTTCCCTTCCCCTCTCTCCTCTTACCAGTTGTGGGGACCCCAAGGTGCTGCTCTCTTGCACTTGGTCCCAAGCAGAATTTGACTTTTATTACCTAAAGTATCATCTGCCTCAGCTGTGAATCTCTTTTGCTTTGAGGGTAAGGGAGTTTAATGGATCGCTGGCTTCCTCATGGCTTAATACTTCATTCAAAGCCCAGTGAAGTTAAAAGGAAAAACATACTCAGGAGTTTTGGTGGCGTGGAGCAGGTCCTATATCCAGAAAGGTAAGGCACACATTGAGACCCTGCCTACACCTGGATTACCTCACTTCTGTTCTTTCTCTGAGTCCTGATTTCTTGACAGGACCACCTGTTAATTTAAGTACGTGCTTTGAATGGTGTGGAGTTACACCAGGAGGACTTGTTGGGGAGAAGAAAATGAACAGGATGCACTTAACAGTCTGATTTGACTGTGAAATGAAGCTTGTTCTTCTCAGAAATAATTTTTATATATATATATATACATACATACTTTACTGCTCTTCTTTTAAAAAAATAAGTTTTAGCCCTGAAGATGGGAATGCAGACCTTGTCACAGTTTATTCTGATCCACTCAGTTGTTCAGTTATTGTTCTTTTAGTGTAAAAAATATTTCAGAAGATAGCACAAGTATTTACTATCTAGTAGAAATCCCTTAGCGACAGCTTCAAGTGTTTTTCTTATTCAATATAGTTAATTTTATTTCTTTGAGATGGATAGATATGAGTTGCCTAATTGAACAGATAAGCAGTATGTTGTCACTGCTAGCTTAGGCCATTCTTCACGTGATTTGTAACCCCTTTTTTATCTCATATTCTCATTTATCACTGGCCTGGTGTTTGTTTTTCCTGGTTTAGGAATATGGCATTGAACGATATAAATAATATCGGGGTACATAATTTGTACTTTGTCAGCTTGAAAGTGTCAAAGTAGAAAACAAATATGGATATTGGCTCTACAAATGTGATGAAATTGCCTTTTGGGAAACTGGACGGTTAGTATCTGCAATTTGTGTAGTCATTGTTTATTCATATTTGGCCACCCAATGATTCTAGTGGATAGTATTTCAGAGTGCATAGCCAGATGTGTCAGCGAGATGCACATCCTTTTGCTGCGACCGTCTCAGGTGTCCTTTTCCTTCTTGCTCACTGCTGTTCTTGGAGCGTGGGGCTGAGCCCTGCTGCTTCCCGTTCTCCCTGCAGGGCTCCCCGTGGTGCTTTCTGCAGCTCCTCTGGATCCTGGGTGCAGCTGGGATTGCGCCCGCCCCGCTCCGTACGCGGATTCCTGTCCTGGACGGCTCTGGCTGGCTGGCTGCTCTCTCCTAGCTGGCTCTGTGGCCCTCGTTTTTACCTAGTTAGCTGGCCGGCCTGTCCTGGCAAACCTCCCTGTCCCGGTCGGCCGGTGAAGCTCTGGGGCTGGCCAGCCTTTTCCTTCCCTTCCCTTTCCTTTCCTCCCCTTCTCACACATGGTGTCTGCTGGCTCCCGCTGTTTATCTCTCCTTGTCTCTGTGCCTCCCACTCATTTCTTACATTTGCTTTGATCCATCCCGTCTTTGCTGCCTTCCTGTTTTTCGTCCCTCTGCTCTTTTGCTGTTTTGCTTCTTTGTATCCTTGTTTCCTTTACACTTGTTCCCTGAAGGCTTTTTGCTCCGGCTTTCCCCTACCTACAAGCAGTATTTATCTTTTCCAGAGCTTGCTGTCTTTCTCCTGTCTGTTCATCTGATCTAGCAGCCACCTTGTTTGAAACAGTTACTAACAGAACACTGATTGGTGTTACAGGTTGGAGAAACTGTTACATTTATCACTTCTTATTTATTAATACTTCTTATTATTCTTAATAATATATTCTTATTATTCTGGATATTTTTATAAGTTTATAAATCTAGTCTATTTTTCCATAGAAATGCCCGTAGTAAAACCCCAACTGAAGCACTCTGTTGTGCTTCTGTGCCTTTTTCCCCATAATTGTGGATTATCAAGTATCTGTGTATTCTCTATAACTCACTGTTGTCTCCCTTAGGACTCTTAGAAATGTCACAACTCACTGTTTTAATCCAGACATCACAATTATAACTCAAGTCCCACAAACACTTCATTATGTTAGTGTGGAATAAGGACTTTTGGGTGATCACAATGATGGGAAAGGAAGTGCAGAGAAAATTCATGGCAGTTGAGAATTTGCTGCTGAAGACCCTGTGAGAGAAGGCAGAGAATTCTCTGGCCATTCTTTTCCTGCTTGTTTCAACCTTTGTTCCAGAGTCCTTACTCAGCCACAGTTCCGGGTGATGCTAATTGAAGTTTTGTCTGAGTTTGGACTAGAGAAACATATCTGTTGTTACATGCTGTAGCATACCTGATGTAATAATGTGGTTAAACCCCCTGTACATATCTCTATTTTTTGTCCCTGTTTCATTCAAACCTATTTTTAAATGTCTTTCACTCTTTCTCTCCACATGTTTTCGTTCTCCCTAATTATGGGGTAACCTAATATCATAAATTACTCTAAATACTGATTAACAAGTCAGTCCCTAATGGTAGCTACACAACCTTGTCAATGGGAAAATACTCTTATTCCCTCCCCCCCCCCACCCCGTTATGTGTTTTCTCCGTTCATGACAGAAATATGAATCCCATGTGAGAGGGCATTCTTCCCATGCAGCAGCCCATTCCCTTCAAGTGAATATCATCAGTCCTTCTCCTCTAAGATTTTAAAAGTTTTTGAGTTGCTTTTACACATGTGTATAGATATATTTCTGAAAAAAGTTCATAGCATCTATTGAGTTGGAAAATTAATTAGACGACCTAATTGATTGTGCATGAGTTCCTCTGTGGAATGTGTTCTGCTGCTGTTGCACTCGCCCAGCACAGAAAATCTCAGGAGCGAGTTCCTCTCGTCTTTTACTAGAAACTGACAATTAATTGAACATTTAAAAACCCCCATAAAACACCACAACAGTGCCCCCTCCAAAAAAGAAAAAACCCCAACCAACCGTAAAACCTTGCCAGAATCATAACACGAAGAAACTTTACGTGAAAGATCTTTTCTCATCTTATTAGAGTAATGCCAAGAGGCCTGAAACTCAGCTCGAGGCTCCCTTTATCATTCAGAAAACATCCAAGTCTGTGTCCCAAAGGCCGTGTAGTCTGAAGAGGAAAAAGCCCCACCAGCATCCAGAAGTATTGGCAGCCCCACGTTCCATGTGGGGAGCTAATATACAGGGAGATTAAGTCACTTGTGTAAGGACGTACTGGGAGTCTGTAGCAGAGTCTGAAACTGAACCCAGGTCATCTCAGTCCCAGCCAAGTGTCTCAACCACAAGACTCTCCCTCCTTTTCAGTATGTCAGTATAGAAAGTAGGCCAAAAAGCAGTTTCCAACCTTTAATACACAGCATTTTGCAAGGCTGTGAAGTATTATGTATTAGACAGGCATCTGGATCAGCAGCAGTTTCTGCGGATGCTTTTATCTGTAAACAGAAGCAAAGCCTGTGCGGGCTTTGTAAATTTTACATAAATTATTACTTTATCGACAAACAACATAGTTCAATTTACAAAAACTGTACTTAGATGGGCGGCATTTTAACGATTTTTAAGAATGGAAAATGTGTTTAAAGGACTTCTGTTGTCTGTGGCTCTCTAATTTTCAAGTGTTTCAGATTCTGGTGCTACTCATCCGTCACGATGCATTAGCAGCGATGCGTAGCTATGCCGGGCTGGGCAGGGTGTTGCACCATGCCGTGTAAGCTCAGGAAGGGAGGCTCGGGTCGCATGACAGGCTAACGCTCCAGTGTTATGCAAAGGTTAAGTACTCCTGTGTTGGGAGTTAGTGAGGCTTGCAGTTTGCTGACCTAAATCTGAGTGATTCCTATTATGTTGAGTATTTGCTTATCTTTTGGAGCATCTCTGTGTAGCCAGGGTGTAACAAAACTTCAGCTCGAATCTGTGGTACCCAGAATGGAAGAGGATGAAAGAAGTGCAAGTATGGGTGAATGTATGGACGTGTATAACCATCGCCCTTCTTCAACTGGGCTCTCCCATTTTGGTATGAAATCAGCATTATTGTGTGGTAGTATACGAAGAACAGGCCGGAGCTTGTTTGTTCCCCTCAGTATGCTAGTTTGTTATTCACAGACACCTGGCTTGTTTGCTGGGCCCCTGGTTCCTTTCTCCCACATCCCCCCAATAAAAACTACTTATCTAGTTCTTGCAGACTCTCATGTATGTTCTGGAGCACCACTTTATGAGCTCCATTATTTGAAACCATCAGTCCCAGATGTTGTGTGCATTTGCACAGATAGATTTCAGTGATTGTCATGGGGGAAAAAAATTAGATCAGCTTTGATGGGATTTATGCAGCATGAAGATGAGAGGAACCTTGTTTTCTAAAATAAGTGATGAGAAGTGATTCAAAATGGTGATCAGTGTACTGGACCATTCACATGACAGTTTCCAGGATTCTGATGCTATTCCTCAGAAGCACATAGTAAAATACAATTGGAGTCACTTTTTGGTTGAACCACTATGGCCCAGCTTTTGACAAGAGGCCTCTGAAGCTGAAGGTCTCTCTCTTTCCCCATCACCCCCCCAGCACTGTCTGTTTTCTATTTGAGGGGGTGTTGACACAGCCACAGGCAATGGGATTCCCCACTGAATGATCATTCCCTCATCAAAGTCACAGAGTCTAACGCTTCCCTTGTAACTGGGACCTGGCCTTCGTGCTGGATGTCAGGGCTGGGCACCAACAAAACCAAGCAGTTCTCTCTAACAGGGAGGAAACAAAAACCTGTTAGGATTGCAGTCTTAGGTCTTGAATTTTTCTGTTAAAGACACTCAGGCTGGTGACTGATTCCAAGTTTTAATGATTTGTCCCACGTGTGGAGGCAAATGAAATCTTAGGACCTGACATTCCCTTCAACAAGTAAGAAGAGATGCCAGTTTCCAGTGCTGAGGTAAAAATAGGTTTGCTATATCTGTTAGACTAAAATAATGTATACAGAGCAAGTGTGATGAGTCAGGGAAGGCCAGAGGCATCAGCCCAAGAGCTGTTAAAAACTTAAGAAATGTTAAACAATATGCTAAGAATGTGGAGTTGCTTACACTTTCAGTAAAGGCACAAAACCTTTCCCATGTTTATCTAGAGTATTCATGGTAATTCAAAGTCTTTTAGAAAGACTCGCAGTTGTTCTCGACAAATACCTTAAGACCCAAAAAGTGCTCTTCATTACATCACTAACAGGAGTCAGTAAAGACCTTTTGCTCTTCTCTCCTGCTGCATGCAAGTCAGAAGAGAACTTGACCCCAAGTTGGAGAATTGTGTGTGGATTACTATCCCTTCCCCTCCCCCTCGTTCCCGTTTTATGACACTTATTATTCTGTATTCTGTCACTGCTTGGGAAAAACAGGCTTTTGATGTGGTTTTACAAAGAGCTTAATTAACAATTGTCATAAATAGTTTCTATAATCTTAGATTAAAGATGTGATGGTCCTCAGTCACTTGAGGCCAGTCATTAACTGACTCTGGGGGACACCTGCCCATTAGTGCTAAGCAAAGAGAAAACTCCTTCAACCAAGGGGTCAGTGAAGACAGAAGGCCTAAAGAAATAATATGAGTAATGAAACAAATGTATTAGCATCTCATGTACTTCATATTGGTGGGAATAATATATATTTAATAAAATTATACTTGCTTAGTTGAAAACTTGTGAATCAAGATTGGATCATTTATCTTCTTGGTTTTTTACTTCTAGTAATAGAAATTGAATACATGTGATAATTTTAGAGTTGTGGCATGTATTCTGTAACATTTCAACAGAGATACCTGAGACTTATTCAGAGTTAAATAGTGCGCGTTATTGCTGTGTTTATTTTTGGACTGCAGTCTTAATGTAAATCCCATATATGTGGTTATGCAAAATGATCCAGATTCTGGTCATGATTACACTGGTGTACACACAGAATGATGCCACAGTTTCATTGAGGAAGGAATCTGATCCTGTAACACAGAGTGTTGCATGGTATTTCAATTAAGTCGTTGATGTGTTTCACCATAGAGTTAGAGGTGAGGTATTAGTGTCTGAAGCAATTTTTGTACATTACTGACTTACGTTTTTAACACTTCCTGAGATTTTTGGTGGGTTATTGTGCAACCATGAAATGAAATAATTGTTAAAACATTTCTGTAAAAATCGAATACTCTATGTTGTCACTGTTTTTCAGATATTCTTCATGTCTTTTTAGCTGGCTGTATAAAATATAAAACTCTATGTTACAGCCTTGCTCAAGAAGAACAGTATTAGTTACTCTGAAGTCTTTAGGCTAATTAAAAAAAATTATTATTTACATCATATCAAGTCTGTCATCACTAAAATCATACCACAAAAATACATGTAGAAGAGAATACGAAAACCTGAGTGAGTGTCTGGTTGAAGAGATTTGGCCAGGGAGCTGCCTGCCATGTGGAGAAGAGCCTTTACAGGGATACAATCTGTTTGCCCCTTCACTCAGTGGAAGTTTTCCACCACTATAATTTCTCAGGAGTGCTGGTCTTTTTGGATTATGGAAAAGAGGGAGCTTGCTTCAGACAAGCTTGATGTTCCTGTTATAAAGGAGTAAGATAATGATTGTTCTAATTACCTTGGTAAAGAGCTGCCAGGACTTCAGAAGGGCAGAGTTGTGTTAGGCTCACAGAAGCTGTTTGTGTCGGTATCATTAAGTTAACGTGTCATTACAACACCCAAACCATCACTATTGCATTTACTGCCTTCCCACACTGCCAGCAAGTCGACTTCTCCCCATTCCTGCTGTGTGTTTACTCCTGCTGCATTTCGCTGAGCTTGAGCACTGAAAATTGGTTCCCTCTCTCCCTCCCCTCTCCCCTTTTTATTTATAACCTATTTGCAGTTCTGGACGGAGTTTCATTCCAGCGCTCTGCAATTGCGTTCTGTTTCATGGCACTGCAGAGGAGCATTTATAGTTTCGAAAAGAAAAGGTTATTTCTAGTGTATTGTACCGCTCCATCTCCTTCGTAAATTTGAGTGGTATCTCTTTAAATTGTACATATTGCGTTGTCTGAAAGCATTTTCCCTCTCTTTGGATGTCATTCTGTGTAATATTCTGTAAGTCATTAGGATCTATTTTTCTTACATGGTTTGCACTACTTTTGGATAGTCTTAGTTACTTTAGTCAGTGTATTTTGGAGCCAAAGGGGAAAAAAAATACCCAGAGCTCGTCTACTAGGTTTGTCTTTACCTCGCTAGTTAATAGTTAATAGTTAATACTTCGTGGTATGTAAAGAGAGTTTCTATAACGTGGCACTCCTAAGAACACTTTTTAAAAAATAGTAATAAACTTCAGCCAACTTGTTCTTTTTAAGTGTAACTCGCAGAGTTCTGTAGTAGAATCCATTCTCCTTAATAATCATCTGGTCTTGACAATAAATATCTCACCAAAGCTAGTTACTTTTTAGCAAAAAGGGAGATAAAAATCAAGTCAGAATTTTATTTAATTGTTGCTACCCTGTGAAAGAAATTGGAAAAATTAAAATCTGCAAAGACAGGATCCTTTGCAGCTTATACAGCAAAGTAGGGTAGGCTAGAGTTTGTCAGGTAACTGACTACTCAGAAATGAGAAGTTATTCTACATTTAACTGCATTGCTTACTGTTTTCTTCATCATGGAAAAGAATAAAATGTGGTAACAATTTTCTGTATTTGGATTGCTGCCGCACATAATTGGGAACAACAGAGCTAAGGCTTTGATTTTGGTGAAATGCTTAGTCTGCGTGTTGGATTAAAATGTGTGCAACAAATCACTCCAATTCTGTAATAATAATTTCTGAACACTATTTTTTTATTTTATTACTGTAATGTTATTACTTTTCAGTTACAGACTTTGAGAACTGGGTCAGTTGCAAGAACAAAATTGGCATGAAAATAGTTGTGTATTTGTTCTGGAAAATAGATTGCCAACATACTTTATAAAATAGTCAGCCTGAATTGTTCTGTGCATCAAATGTAAGTGATAATGTTAGTCTCATATTATTGGTAAGCTATTAATTGAAAGTCCTGTTCTTTAACCAGTATCCTAGGAAGACTAGATAATATTTGCTAGATAGGCGTGTTAAACAGATCATCTGTGCAGAAATGGGTTTGTGAAGCAGCTTACGGAATGGAAAATAAATTTCGGCTGAAATGTGCCAGCAAGTCAATATATGAGAACAATTTGCAACAAGCAAAGCTGAGGAAGACATGAAGAAATGGGCTCATCAGATTCATTAATTAAAGGGTAATATTCTTGGGGCTGGATTATATGAGGCAGTAACTAACTTTATGGCTGCCTAATAGAGAATAAAGACTTATGGTACCAGTGTTAGCTATGCTTCCATGGATGTTTTCTCTCTTGTGAAAATAACGAGAAGCAACTTGGAGCTGTGGGCTGTCCGCAGCACAGCTGTAGTGTTTTGAGACATTTCTGCTGCCAGGTTTCTCTCCCTGCCAGAAGCAGTGCCGGAATGGTTGCACTCCGAGTCCCTAGTTCCAGTGACATCTTAGCACCAGCCAGTGTTAAATCTCAGCTATTTGAGCTCAGCGCTGCGCTCTGCGCTGAAGCAGATGGGAAATGGCCTTGCTTATATGTGAAACCGTCTCTGGCACTGCAAGGGAGCAGACAGAAGTGGCGTGGTGATAATTTCTTCACATACCACATCCAAACCTACCAAACCTCGTTGGTGAGAAGTGTCAGACATCATAGGAAATAAGTTTTTAAATATTTACAGAGTTTTGTTTTCTTTCCTTCTGAACACCCTCTGATATCTTTGCCATGTACTTTCCAATGATGACACATTGGGATCTGACTGGGGTGAGTAATGGTGTCTGGCTGGGGGGAGGAGAGGACAGGGAGTGCTTAACAGTGAGTAATTATTTAAGGAAATGGCCTGTGTGGAAAGAAAAGTGTGTTGTGATTGGATGCATTTATCAACTGGCCTTTCAGTGTCACCTGTGGACAGAGCATTATTGTGTCTGAGTTTTTAAATAGTTGGAAGTCAGTTTATTGAGCTAACTTGGGAATGCGTCGGGGTCTGGTCTTGATTTGGTCTGTGAACTGAGATGTGAGACGTGTCCCCTACTAGAAGAGATGGAAGTAAATGATAGTTATCCCATGGTCATCCCTGAGCACGGTCATTCACTTTTCTGACCAGCAGTTAAAAGTCATAAGGTCTTGTATGTGAAATATCATTTTATGATCCATATCCTTTCAAGTCTACAAGCAACCGACAGCGCCATTTTGCAGGTGAAGATGGAGTTACAAGCTCATTGCTCTTCCCTGTTTCCTTTGTACAGTGGCACACAGAGGCTTGCATTAATTTTTATGAAGTGTATGTATGTAGAGCCTTCTGTTTGTTCTCTCCATCCTTATCAGGAGATTTTAGTATGTCTGAAAATACCTGGAATCACTTTGATTTTGAAATGAAGCCTGAAGTGCTAAACCTTTGAGTTCTTTGTGTAACTCTCTGTGCTATGGTGATGCTCGCTGCTGCAGTCAGCTTGGTCATGCTGTTCTCTTCTGTCAGTGCCAAGACTCTCTGCAATTCTTCGAATTTTACTGTGAAGATTCTCATTTCAAACACAGCACATCCTGCCTTCCGAAATGAGGCATGCTGTGGTTTTCTCCATCATCTCCAAATGTATTGCTGCCTTCTCTGAAGAGAGGGAAATGACTGAAGTACAGTGAACCGTACAGTGACGGACGCTGTGTTTTCCCCTGACAGTGTAGTCGTTTGTAAGTTCTTTGGCTGTGTGAGAGCAGGTTCCAGAGGAGCATTCTCAGGTACAGTCGGCCGTGGCTCCCTTTCCTGACGTGTGGCTGAGCAGTGGCCCGTGCAGCAGTGGCACGGGCTGCCAGGGGCAGTGGGTCACACCTGGGCAGCGCTGAGCGGCTGCGCGGGGATCAGATGATGTTTCTGCCCTGTGCACTCTCTCTTCCAATGTCCCCCTTCATCCCCAGCTGGTGAAAGAACCCAAGCAACCCTTCAAACAGCAGAAACAAAAGTGCTGCTAGGCAGGAAAATAGTTGTACTAATGATCAGCTTTAAGGTACTTGCCTTAGAGCCCTTTCTGACCTTTCTTTCATTATTTGTATGATAACGGAGGGTTCCTTTCTTTCCCTTTCCCTTTCCCCCTGTACTCAAGAAAGGGGAAGTCTCTGGTTTGTGTTGCCGAGGGGGTTTCAGCTGCACAGCAGTCTTGGCTGGATTTGGGGGTTCGTGCCAGGTTTCCCCCCTGTGGGGTGCTAAGAGCTCGGAGGAGCTGGGTTTGCTGCTCAGGCAGGGCTGCTTGCCGAGGTGCTGTGCGAGCTGTGTGAGCTGCATGCGGAGAGCTGGAAAAACTCCGCTCATTTCAGCATTATCCATTTTTCTGTGATGGCAGGAGATGGCATTCTCCTGTTTCCTGTGATGAGATCTTGATCATGATCAGAGAAATCTGGCTTGCTACAGTCTCATCCTTTGACCATTGCACTCATTCAATTTTTATTTATTTTAAGAGAAGTGAAGGAGTCTGTCAGCCTCCCTTAACAGGTGGTTATCAGTTTGCGAAATCGGGCTGTTAATTTGAAACATCAAGAACTCTTTATAGGAGATTTAGAGTGAATCCTAGAGGGAAGATGGACCAAATTTCATCCAGCACCCTTGCACTAGCATAATTGACTATTCCAGGTTCCATTAATTCACGATGTTTTTAAACTTTATTTTTACATTAAAAACTATATTGTGCTTGAAACTAAGCAGAAGTTATTTGGAACAGGGGGCTTAAGATGTGTGTCTGGTGTCAGAAGTCTTGCACTATCCTGGTGCTTGCAGTCTCTTTGGTGCTGTCCAGAATTACTTGAAACAATTATTGTTATTTATTGCTGTGCTTGGTTTTGATCAAAGCCTGCCAGGACTACATATTTCAGCAGCCTCTCTGCTGCTTTTAGGACTATAAAGGATCTTTTGAGAAGATAACTAAAATTATTGGATGGTCCTGACTGAAACAGGAATGAGCTCTAGATCAAAATGGAACTTGATCCTTTCCTGTGGGATTAATAAAATGAATTGTTGCATGGTGTAAACTAATGTCATTCTGTTGCCCTCTTGCTCTTTTTGACAGTAGATGAACTTAGTGTGGTTTTACGGTTTCTACCATCTTCTGAGTTGTCTGAAGCTCCCTGTGGAATTATTCCTTATCAAAATAGCTAAGAAGTATGGAAAGAAGCAGATAAAGTTGTTAGATAATGGTGCCTTACTGAAGGCTGCTTGCATGTGCTGAAATTTGCATCAGAAGTGACTTAAAAGATTTGAATTACCAGTTGCACATCTTTAAAAGATTGTTTCACTAAAATAGTTTTAAGCCTCAACATTCTTCAGTTAAATTGAAGTTATCCCTGAGAAAAGAAGGAAACAACCCATACAAATTGTGTAATAGGTTTTCTGGCTATTATTCTCCCTCCTTCTCTCTTTCCAGCTCCTGACCCATCTCTGGTACCTTGTGTTTGAGCTTTACTTATTGAAGTAGTTTGAGTAATCACAAATGACATGAATGTTTAAGGAAAATTTGTTGCTACAAAATAAGGCTTGGGGTTTTAAGCTTATATCTTCTTTTCATTTTGCCAATGTGTTAGAAGAATCCCACTTTCTTCTCTTAGGCCTTCCATCTTGTAATAAATAATAAAAGGCTTAAAATCACTATTTGAAACACTTCAATTTTAAAGCTCTTTTTATTTGGCCTCTGCATAAAAAAATGGATTGATGTGTGGATTTCTCTGTGGCCTTAGGCTGGCGTGTACATTTAAATGATCTTTTTCATATGCATTTTCTGACTTTTGGAATTTTCCATTAAGAATAGAAAAGAAAAATCTTACTTGTGAAAATGTGGAACCTTGTATTTGAGAAAATAGAAGGAAAGCTGTATTTAGAAGAAAACTGAGTATTACAAATAAAATTTATCAAGACAAAACATTAGGTGAAAATAGGGTCTGTAATTCTCCATACTGAAGTGTTATGAACTTGAATAATAACAAATAGGAGCCAGACTTGCTTGGTTTTGAGTGCATATTTGACCCACGTCTTGTTACCGAGACCTTGTGGAAAGATTTGCATGATTATGAAGTTAATTTCGTTGGGTTCACCATATTTCTAAGACATATTAGCCACTGCTAAGTCATTTATAGCTTGAAAGCAAACAATGGTAAATGCTGATCCATTCATATCCTACCAAAGAACACAAGATGGGTTATTCACTACTGCCTGACGCGTGCTCCCACTGCCACGCAGAACAAAGTGACTCCTTTTTCACCCATCTATATATAAACGGCCCAGGGACAATCTACAATGAGGGGTTTCTCTCGGGGGAGGTGCTCAGAAGATTTCCTGTTGCCAACATAAAACTATGGCATTTCTAAAGAAATTGTTGTCTCTTGTTTTGATATTTGGAGTTACAGCATTGGGAGTTTTGCATAGAGTAAAGCACATATTCTTATTTTGATCAAGGATGAAAAATCGAGCTGGGAAGTAATTTTTTTTTAAATTGATAGGTGTAATTGATCATAACTTATTTGTTTTAATGTCTGTGTTGAAGGAATAAGATAAAGCTGGTAGTTTTGGAGTTTGTAGTGCATGCTTTCAAAGCTGCATTTCTAGAATGAGAAATGAGAAAGAAGGCAATGTAGGTTTTGACAAAAGCAAGACAGGCCTGTCGATCTGGGAAAATTCAAGCAGTTACAAAAAAGCTTTAAAATAGGGAAAAACTTGATAGAAGCTGTAGTGTAGAAAATTTATATGGGAAATGAAGGGACACAATAAGAAATACCAAGCCAAAGAAAGTTAAAATGATGATAGGGAATTAAATAATCAAAGGCAAGAATCATGTTATCAGACATTCTGACTAGTTTCATGATGAGGCTGATGGAATTGCTAGAGAAGAGTGGGAGAAGTGAAGTGTTCCGTAAATGGAGCTATATTGTTTGGAGGGGATAGGACAGGAATTTTATACGTGTAATCTGATAACCTTTCAGGCTGAAATTAAATACTGGGAATTGGATTTACATATTTTATACAGCTAGTCCAGCTAACCACGGAGCCTGAAAACAGCTAATGGGTTCTCACAGGTTAATTCTCCACAGATCTGGAAATACAAGACAAATTTCCAGAGGCCGAAAGAAAATTGTTGTTGATCCAGTATTTTGAAAGGAAAAGAGATTATCTGAATGATTATAGATGTGTTAAAAAGACAAAAGATAGAACAGCAATTATCAGACTGATGCATAGTTAATGAAGAATAAATGGTATTTAGTGTCATTTAGTACAAGTTCATCAGAGAAAGGTCCTCTGATCTAACTTGGTATCTTTTCTGATATCATGTTAATTGGTGAAGACAACAGTAGCAATATAGCATTATTGTTTGCCTTACAGAATTTCTGTAAGCCATTTTAATAATTATATCAGAATGGCTTGATTAATTATCAGAATTACAACATATGGACACAGCATCTCTGGGTTGGCGTGAAGATTAATTAAATGATAGGCTTCAGGGTGCATCTGGTGTGGGGAGATAGAGCAGATGGGAAAGACATCCATTCTCACTTCTGCCCTATTTAACACATTTTAACAATGGTTTAGTGCAAACATATTATTGTTAACAAAGTTCGGATGTGGCGTGGAAATTGGAGGAATTTATGATGCGTGATTCTTAAGGCAGTGTGGATTGCTTGGTGACCTTGGCTGAGGTATCTGGGAACTACTTCAGTGCAAACAAACAACAGGTTCATAATTTGCTGGCTGTGCTTGCAGGATGCTGGACTCTGTCCTGGTGCCCCATAACAAAAAAAGCATTTCAGAGTTGCTCGCAAAGAATTAACCGGAGTGCACCCCCCGGATGGGCAGGAGGCAGCAGGAGCTGGCAGTGC
>VYZQ01045652.1:34551-56047 GCA_013400655.1 Mystacornis crossleyi | reverse complement strand
CCACCCCACTGCAACAGTTTCCTGCCTAAAATTCTTTGCTTCCTAAGCCACTGTGTAACTAAAAAGCTGGTTAAATTGTTCCCAAGAGAACTGTTTACTGCTGAAGAGACAGATTCAACAAAACTGGAGCTCTCTGGGAAGAACATGTTGCTGGTCTCTTATCAGCCCTACAAGAGCAATCAAGCTGCTTTTGGCCCCTTGATTGTAATTAATATCCCAGGAGGCTGAGATCTGACTGATGATCTCAGCCAACTCTGGCTTTACCCATTTTGTGTTCAAAGATACCAGATCAGGTTGCTTGGCAATGCTAAGTGTATGAATTTCCCACAGGCATTCTCCAGGTTCTTGTTCCCAAATCCTACCAACTATACTTAGCATGATCTTGTGCTTCTTAAACATGCAGTCCCCCTTACTTTGAGAGAACAGATATGAAAATAGCTAGGAAATCCCATAGCCACACCTTCCTCAAGCTCTTTTGTTGCTTTTGCCTATGTTCATAACAAGTCTTAAGATGTTGACTTCCACAGAAAGACTTATAAGGAAGAGCTCAGGAGAATATGCGTACCTTGTCCTGCTCAATCTATTTGCTGGGACCTGAAAGTTCAGCTTCCAAAGTGGCCCTTAGCTGTGAGACAAACTTTCAGTACTGAAGACAACAGTCACAACTGGAAGCTAGAGATCCTCTAAGAGAGATAGAGAACCTTTCTTAGATATTCAGAAGCCTTAAGGACCTACGCAAGTCATGGGAATGGTGTATAATAAATAGGCCATTCAGGTACTATCTGCAGTCAGTATTAGATATGCCACACAATGAGGGATGGTTGAAGTGGCAGAACAGATGTTTTACACAGGTCACGTACGATTTATCTGAATTGTGATGGTTCTCCATAGCTGAATAGAATGCCACAGAATCTAACGGAGCAAACTCAATAACTGTGTTAGCACTGGAACAGAAAAAAATTGGGCTCTTGGAGTAGCAGGATTATATTTCTACTATTTAAGGCGTCTCTAGGTAGTGTTAATTGTTTTGGATAAATTTCTGAAATTCTATGTGGTATTTGTACAGTTATTTCATCAATTAGCACTATGAATGCAACTATATCAGGCCATGAATTTTATCTGTTCAGGTGAAAAAAGAATGTGGGGATTTAGAGGAGTCTTTGACTAAAGTGTCCAACATCCCCTCTATTATTTCTACAAGTAATGTCAATAAAAATCTCTTGCCTCTTAAGTCCCGAAAATGAGCATATGTTAAAATACTCTGCTCTCTTTGGAGTTTTGTAAACAATCACAAGGTTTTTTCTGTCTCCAGTATCTCCAATGCAAGTTTGTATTTATGTTCTGTTTTCTATTTTGAGACAATCAAATTAAAACTCACTTTGTTTCATAAGTATAAACATCCATTTTGACTAACTGACAAATCTTGCTGGAATTTTGTTCCCAGAGCTATCATTCAACAAGACACAAAGCACAAAATTTATTAGGATTCCACCTAGTTTCTTTAAATTTTCTTTGGAATTGTACAGCATCTATTAATTTACATTCACTCATCTCCCTTCATTCCTATGTGATTTAAGGTTTATTGATTGGTTTTCAACTTTTTCCCTACTATAACAGAATTAAGTAGAGATAGGAAATGCACAAGAAAGCTAGAGAAGTGTTTTTTACATGTTACTAGTTACTACAGAAACTGTCTCTCTTATAAGGTGACCTTCATAGTAGATGGCAGAGGCTTTTTAAGGTTTCTGCTGACCCTTACCTCAACACAGGAGTTATATGATTAGGGACAGAGTGTCATTACCCCCTGGAAGGGAGTTTATCTCAAGTGAAGTGATTAGAAATAGGTTTATATTTACGGAGAACAGGTACATGCAAAGTTGTCTGGGTCATGCCTTCTGATTTGGTTCCCTTTACTTGGGAAGTGTGAGAGGGAAGTAAAAAAGTATTATGTAAAAAGTGAGAAAAACATTAATGGAGAGGAAACTATAAGACTGTTCCTTGCAATAGCAGCTGGAGATGAGCATCACAACACCACTGCCCTTTCTGATGTGCTAACAGTTAATTGTCATCTCACATTTGTAAAAACAAATGTGGAGAGGTGTCCCATTCCTCACATTAAGATTCCTGAATCTCCTCCATCCACTGTTTTTTCATGTTGGTCAAGAAAAACTTCACTTGAAATACCGGTCTTATTAGTGCTGAACGGTTGAAATCCCCTGTTTTATTCAGGGGCTATGACTGCAAGTTTGCCTCTTATTCCTGTCCTCACAAGGGAAGAGAGACTCCAGGTTTTCCAGCCACTCTTTGAGAAGCTCAGAAGGAGTGGAGTACATTTTAGTCAGGAAGAGTACAAAAGAAACAGCATGAGCTGATGCGTTTGAAAGGAAATATGCTTGGCTGACATTCTGAAGTGTTATTTGAATATTCTTTCTTTTGCATGCAAGGTACACATCTGAAATATGTGAGTCTGGCATCCAAAACACTAGAAAGAGTGCGATTAGAAGAATGTAAGAAAATCTCAAATTTTAGTTTAAATTGAAGGCATATAAAAATGAAGTGTAGAAAGTCAGGTGGAATGTTAAGAGATTTACAAGCCAACTTTATAGCACCTGATATAATATTTATTTATATTCAGTCCCTTTTTAACTCTCGTGTGTAACAGTGAGATCTGAAACAGTTCCATGCCAAAACCATGCTAATTTAAGACCTACAGAACATTTCTGAATGAGCTTGCTTGAATGAAAGGCTCAAAAGTCTAAGGAATAGAGAATTAATTCAAAGAACAGATGAACTTAATCGTGTCAGATGTCATAAACAGTCCTGGGGATTAAGAATGGCATGGACCATATAGTGTGTCCTTGTGTGAATTAATTAGGAAAAGATCCTATTCTGAATGGAATTCTTGGAGTAGCATTTGAAAAGCTGCACATTATTGGTACAAGCTAACAATGTATTTTTCTTCAATTGATTCATTTTACTCTCCTTCCTTTATCAAATTTTAAAGTTCTGTGAGGCAGGTTTCTACCTTTTTTTTTTTTCCCCCCCTTCTCTTCTGCGCAAAAGATATAGAAGAACATCTATACGGTAACCTTACTAAAAGAATATCTGTAGAGCTGTTTTCTTAAAAAGAATGTCATATTTCAGCTGTGGAATTTGAAGAGCTCTGGCAAAGGCTGTACTCCAGAAAGGCCTAAGCCAGTTAGGTAGAAATCTGTGCTTATAGTTAATTATGTTCAACAGTTTTATCATCCAAACGAAAAAATTGCATTTAACTGAGACAGGCCATATAGGAACTCTGCTTCCCTTAGCCTGAGCACTCCCTCACCCCTCAAAATAAGGGCTACCTCCTATATTTTTTTCTTGCTGGCTTGCTTCACTTGCTTGCAAATGTTTAATATTGATCAGCTCTGTCCTTCACTCTGGGATGTCTGCCAAACACCTCACGCCAGCTATTATAGGATTAGATATCTTTTGTCTAACTGGAGGAAGATTTTTCAGTCTCTGTTCTTCCCTGGCATCCAGCTTATAAGGGTTGCTTTAATATACCCTGCCCAAGGCCAAATCACCATTGCTAATAACCAAACCTACGAGAAGGCCACCAGCAGGACATGAATTTCTGTGTGCTTTAGGGGGATGAATATTTCAAACGTCTTCTACCCAAGAAGCCAAGAATTGGAGTGTGGGCTGCCAGCCTTACAGTGCCACAGAATAGCAGGCATCCTATTAATACTCATCCTTAAGTTTATTTTCTGCCTCACTGTGTGCCTTTCATGTGCTGTGCTGAAATGTGCTACATTTGCTTGGCCTCTAAATTACATTTTTGTGCCTTTTCTGGAAGGGTGGGGCCATAGAAGTAGGAGATACCTTATTATTATTTTCTCTATTACCCTGGTGCTCCTCAGCCATGCCCCAAGCAGTATCAATGCCATCTGGGACACCTGCTCACATCCAGGCCTTTCCATGCTTGCTTTAAGCTCTTCTAGTGAGCCCCTGACCTGGACTAATCTCATCTGGACTGGTCTGCTCATCCTGGTTGAAGAAACCTGGCAAGGATATTAATCTACTTCTTATCAGCCTGATAAGAATTTTATATACTCCCCCATTTTCACAGAAGAGGAGGGATGTAATCAGACTGTTCAGGTTATGGCTGGGGCAGCCAGTCTTTGGGTCAATAGATAGAAATACACCACACTAAACTACTACTCTCTGCCATGAGAGCATTGGCTCTCAGCCAGTGTCTAGAAGGAAACATTACAGCCCTGACTAAGCACTTACCTGCTGCTCTGTCCCATAAAAGTTGAGGTATTTCAAGCAAGGACAGTTCTCATTGGAATTAAAGGCCCTGATGTGGCAATTGCTTGCTATGTGCAGTATCCTGCTCCTTAAATGCAATATTTCTGTATCCTGGCACAGAGCTGTCAGATTGCTGCTTATTTATAGCCACAAGATCCCGTGCATGGCTCAAAGGCATCTTTCTATCTTGTAAGAGCACTGGGCTAGTGAACATGAGGATTGAAATGCAAATGTTATAGTACTTTTAAATAATGAACAGAGAAAATAGCTTAAAACCTTAGGACACTGAAGGAATTGATGTGGGATTAGTCTCTGCAAGTGAAATTGTGTTGTAGGTCTACTGCCCCTTGCAGCCAGATGGACCTTCGAGCAAAATTGTACATGACATTCTTCTAGTCAGATCCTTCGGCTGGGAGGTGTTCAGACATCAAAAATTACCAGTAGGAAGACTAAAGGGGAGGTACCTTACACTGTAGGGGTTGCGTACCTTTATTGAAGGAGACAGCAGTGGTGCATGAGCTTGATTTTTACCCTAGAAATTTTAGTTTTTCTCATAGCCATTCTCGTTTCTGCTCACATCCTTTATGGCCCCTGCAATGTTTCAGCATCATGAAACTCAGCATAGGCTGGGAACAGGTCGTGGCCAAATGCAGCAGAGGCTGAAGCAGGGCTGTGACAGTGTTGTTGTTCCCCAGTCCCCTTATTAAGGACAGCTGGAGCTCTCTGGGACAAGGCAGCGGGGACACCCCGGAGCAGAGGTGCAGGCACATCCTGAAAGTATTGAGTGAATGCATGCCTGATTCATTTTCCTGTCTCCATCCCCTCCAAATACCCATTTCTGGGAACTGTTGCATCATTTCTAAGCTCAAATGTATTAACAATAGGATAATACATTCACCTTCTGAGATCCCCACAAAGCCAACAAAGATATAAGACTTCAATGAGCCTCCAGAAGCTAATTTTCATCAGCCAAAAATCTGATCCAGATTAGTTTCCTCCACTATTAACAGTTTTTCTTAAACATTTTCCTTCCAGAATTATATAAATTATTGCATTCCTACTCAAATGGTCTGAGCCTGAAGCTACTGCCAGTGACTTAAAAGTGTTTCCAACTCACTGCGCTCAGATCTTGGAAAATAAAAATAATCTGAAAAAGAATAATTTCTGGGAAGTTCTTGTGGACTGTAATTGCAGGTGAGGTTTATTTCAGTGTTTGTGTTGAGGTTTCTTTGGTAGGTTGGTTGGGTGTTGGGTGGGGGTATTTTTGTAGTATTGAATTAATCTTACAGCCGTTCAGATTAAAAAAAAAAAATCTGCTTTGTGCAGAAGTTCCTCTACAGAAATTTTATCTTTTTTTAATTATTATTTTCTGTCACTAATAATCTATTCTACTCTTCTGATCTCATTACTTATCTATTATATCATATATTAGTTTTTTAGTTTTTTAGGTAAGAAGTGCTGTTCAGTTTTCTTGCTTTTTAAAAATCTTCCTTCTTTACTCTTTCTTTTAATTTGCAGATGTATCCTTCCTAAGTTTTGTATCACTTTAATCTTTTTCCCATTTCATTGCTAGTGTACATGGGTATCTCTTGGATATAAAGTCAGATAGGCATCTAAATATTCATACAATATTGTCTCAGTAAATAGTCACTTCAAAACTGGAGGGAAGAAATTCCAGTTCCTCTCTGAAAGGTTTGGCCTTAAGTCATTGGATGTGAGGAGTACTGCACAGACAGTGTTTTGATCAAGACTAGAAATGTTATTTATGAAGATAAGAATTAATTCCAGAGTATATGTGGAGTCTAGCACGTGATTAATTTTCTAGGGAATAAGGTAAAGTGTGAACTTTATCTTGACTTCATTAACTACTCAGCTTTATTGCCTATGTGCATATTCTTCTGTTTCAGAATTGTATTGTAAATATCAGGGGGCTTATACTTTTTCATTTCTTTCATCATTTGCTGTTGCTAGGGAATAGCAGGAATGCTAGAAGGTCACTCCACAGCTTCCCTCATAAAAAGCATCCACGTGCATGTGAAATGTGCCTTCCAGTGGTGAGGCCCACAACTTGCACGTGCCTGTATTCGAGGTGTCCGTGCTGAGAACAGATAAATGATGTTCCTCTTGTCTCGCTTGTATTTATTAGTGTGTGCCTGTGTGTGCATATGGTCTGGTCTGTGTACTCTTCCGGACACAAGAAGGTGAACCTGAAAAGAGAATCAAGTAAATGCATCTGCCTCCCTGTTTGCAAAGCTTTGCTAGAAGTGTTTACTGAGTTCAGAGGCACTGCAGAAGACAACAGAATATAATGGCACCTATCTGTGTTAGGTGACATTTGAAAGCTCAGAATTTGCTCTTCATACAAGGATACATGTCTTTTTTGAGCTCCAGGGTACCATGGCACGAGTATGAGCCATTCAATCCTCTCTGTGTAGAAAATTTGACTTTGGTTTTATTGGAATCATTATTGTCACTAGGTACAAGTAGATGTATCTTGACAAACTAAATTCCACTCCAGAGGTGAAGAAATAGCAGAAATATTTTGTATCTTTTTCAATTTAAAAAACTAAATATGGTGGTCTTGTGAAGCTGATATATGAGTTTGAAGGTAAAATATTTATGGAATTCATTTTTTTACATGTGAATCAGGTATGAATCCAAAGAATATGATAAATATAGTCACCCCACATGTACCATGACTACCATGAGAATTTCTCATAGTGTAACAATTTATTTTTCTTCCTGACTGCTTTGTAAATGACAATACAAATAAATTCTGTACATCTTTAAATTTCATTTTTTACTTCAGTACTTTTGCTGTTGACAAAACAAGGAGTCAGAAATTGTTTCTAAGCCTATTGCAGTCAACAGGGACAAAATCAAATTTTCTTGGGCTAGGACCAACCCCAAAGCAAAAGAATAACCTCTTTTGTGGTAAGAGTTAGCTTCAGTGGCAATGTGTTCCTTCCTTGTGGGATAAAAACATGTAGAGTAATTAACCAGATAAAATGGGTACTTTTAAATTCAGCATGGAATGGAAGGCAAAGCATGCACTGGCCCCCTGAGTTTTGGATAGTTGTAGTCCATATTTACATTATCAAGGAGTGTGGACTCATGGGGTGAATCTGCAGAGCAAAACTTTGTCAAGAGACCTATGGTTTGTGATGTATTCTTGCTTGGCCATGGTACAGCCTGTGATACTCAGTATGAATTTATGTGACTTTTTCAGCAATGTAGTAATACAGCCAAAAGCAATATAACCCTAGAAATCATGGAAAAGATGTATTTCTGACAGATGTTGAGAGAGGAAAGTGATCTTACCTCTGTCATACTTGCTTTACCCACAGGCTGGCCACTGCTCCTGCCCAAGTATGCGAGTGAAATTGAGCATTTAATAAAACACTAATTAAAGTAAATACCATAAAAGCATTAACCTCCATAAGGTGTTTAAATTGAATTCCTGGGTACTTTGGCATCATTCCAGCTTTCCATAAGTTCCGATCTAACTGTATCAGATCACCAATTCAAAGACTCTGATTTTAGTTTATGGAATATTCCCGTTAATAACGATACCTTAGACATCCATTAAGTCTGGAACATTAATTTTATGGAAAAGTTCCAATACAACTCCATTAGATTTTTTTTAAAGCTAAATTAGCAGCATAGGCTTTTAACAAATGTCATAAATAGCTATATTTAATGGAAAGATTACCCAAATTAAAACCAGACCAAAATAGAAAATACAGCTCCCTCTGTTTAAGTCTTGACCTTCAGAATCCACTTAAAAATTAAAAGCTGAACGAAGCCATTTCTTGTAGTTTGTTTGTCATGTGGGCTAGAAAAATAGCAGATGACTTAGGAAACACCAATGTGCTCTTTTCTTCACTGGTAGGTGAAATCCTTTACTTACACAGATTGCTACAATACTTTTGAAAATGTAATTGGCTAATAAATGTGCAGTGTATGACACTAGACATTTAAAATACCACGACAATCTATACATAATCCAGACATTCTGTCTTCTAGCTTCTTTTATTTTTTAAATTAGATCGTTTATAGGATGATTTTCCAAACAGAATGATTCCTAAATTAGTAAGTGTAAACTGTTGAACTTGCCTCTCTTCTGCACTGATTTCTGGCCAGTTAGTCACATTCAGCCAATGCAACAGATTTGGAGGAGGAGGATTATACCTTCCAATTTCATGAGAATCAGTTCCTGGGGAACAGGAGGACGATTCAAGCCAGTGCCTGCTGAGGAAACGCTCAGGGGAGCTCAGACATTCTGTGCTCTGTGGCAGAAGCTGCATGGCCCAGCAGCAGACACAGAACCCAGCTGGTAGCACAGCTTTATCCCACAAGGAGCTTCTCTTGCTCACCAGGAATGCTGTGGGATGTGGAGGATGCTGAAGTCACCACAGCGGTGAGCTTAATGAGGCAAAGGACACAAAAAAAGACACAGAAAACCAGGTTCCAGTCACTTCACTTCTCCCATCTTCATTATTATCACATTTGAACCATCTGGCATTTTTCTGTTACAGTGTTACTCAGAGTGAAGACATTCAAAACAGTGAAAAATGTTTTAATCCTGTCAGGTTGACCCACTGCTAAGTTTCCACCAGCTAATATCAAATGTATACAGGACTAATGTTATTAAATCAAATTCCTCCAAACTGGACTTCCTTATTAGATCTCAGTGAGACTGAAATTTTAAGCCAAAAATAGAATATGTTCCTTTCACATGTATGTGTGTCAGACTGTGAGAAATGTTAGTTAGAATTTTCCTTATAATTTAAATAAATAACAAAATGTAAAATAACTCAAACCATGTGATATATTTTAATGTACAAAGCAGTTGGGGCAGAATTAACATTGAACTTTTGGCTTTAACACTGCATTTACTAGATTCCAAGAACTAGCTTTTAGTGACGATGTGTTCTCAGCTGTTGCATGCTCATTTTTCAGTCATAAGTTTCTAATAATACAAATCAGATATAGAAGTTCTTATTTCTGCATAATGAAATGTTTTCATATATGTCACGTAAAGTGGTGGGGGGGTTGGGTTTTTTTTGGTGGTTTTTTTTGGGGTTTTTTGTTGGTTTTTTTTTTTTTTTTTTTTTGGTAAAAAGAAAAGTTTCGTAACTCAGGTCCCTGTCCCTTACCTGCTGTCAAGGCTTTGATATGGAGAGAGACACAAACTGAAGTCACTGTATCCATGCAGCTTTGGAAAAAATTGTAATTTTTGGTGTTATGGGGGAAAACCAGAGTAACTGGTGTTGAGTTCCTCCCTACACAAGTTGTAGTGACTCTTCCTGTGTTGAGTGTCTTAGCAGCTTTCCATCAACTCATATTTCCCAATACTGGCATCAATACTATTCCTTAGGAACAAATTCACCATGAAAATATATCTTTAAATACTGCAGTGAAATAAAGAGTTGCTTTATTTGAAATATGACATCCCTGAAGTGATATCCCCACCATGTAGGGAATTGTGTTAGTGAGAACCACTGAGGTGATCAACTTAAATTTATAAGCCACATACTCTCAAGACAGGAAGTCTAATCTGCTGAAAACTGAGTAAAAAATTTGTTTTTTCTGTCTAAACTCCCTGACCACAGCTGTACTCTGTGCCTTGAGTTACTGGATAATCAAGATGCACAAGCTGAAGAAGCCATTCCCTCGGGAACTTTCAGTGTTTGGCACTGTTTCTGCCTTTCTAAGGGAGATGATTTATTTTTGCATACAACAGGTCATTTCCCCCACTCAGATCACAGAAAGAAGACAATTTTACACCTATCATTCTTGAGATTAAAAAAGGGTTGAGAGTGCTGCTTGTCCCTCATACAAAAGCACACTAAGCAACATGTCCTTTACAGGATTAGAGTCTTGAACATTGTTAAAAATCACTCAGGTTTTAGCAGGCAAAATGAGTAAACATTAAATAGTATATATAATAATTTGAAGTCCATAAGCAAGGTTTTTAAACGTGGGAGTGTGTTATTTTTTATTAATATGAAAATCCATAAGGTAAATGCTGCAAATGCTAGTTCAAAAAATTTAATTCACTTTAAATAGTGACACTAGATGACCACAGTTCTGACTGTTCTTCCATGCACAGTGGCACAGTTTATCTGTGGTTCAGATAAACTCATCAGAAATATGGCAATGCAGTCTCCACCTTTAGAATTCACTAGGAAAAAGAAGAAGATTCTCAGAGACACTGGATGAAGTTTCTAGCTAGCCCTAGATTTCAGTGTCTTTTTGGGATGCATATGCATGTTTTCTTATCAATAAAGAAAAACCCAACCTACATGAGACAATAAATTTTCAGTATTAGAACACCATGTTGTACCTCAGTACAATCTCCTGCACTGCCTGAAAGTTCTCTAAAGCTTTTAATTTTATTTTAACAGTACGCTTGATCCAGATCTCAGTGGAATTAACAGGAGTATTTCTGTTAACTTAGACAGGAGCAGAGTCAGGACCAAGATCAACAATAATAATATGCTTTCGCTTTGGGCAGACTTCGTATTTTTTCAAGAGTAAATATTCACCTTGCTTGAAATTCAACAAATGTGTAAAGCTTGGGAAGTTACATTTTCTCCTAATGATCTCTGAGCACCTTATTTGTGTGTGTGCATGTCCTGGGCTCAGGTGGACTTCAGGGTCATCTTGGATAGAATTTTATTTCTCTGTAGATGGGATTCGGAAGTTCTTTGGGCTAGAACTTGATGCAAAGTATTTTGTCACCACCTTTTTCTTTGAAAAGTAATTCAACATTTTTTGGCTTCTCCACAAATCTTCAGTAGGTGCTTTGCATTTCTGTTAATATAATTGCCTATACAAACTGCAGAACAGAAATGACAAAAATTTTTTCCTGCCAAATTTCCAAATCTGGTTAAGGTTCTGTGTGTCTTCCCCCCTCTCTTTTTTCCCTCCAGCCTTCCTTTGGATGCTGTCTGCCTTTTGACAGACTTAGAGATGCATAAAATGGTACCTTTAGCACACCAACATAAAAAATGTTACCAAGATGATCACAGATATTTCCCAGTTCCTCATGTTTCAAGGCCCTGGCTTGTTAATTTGTGATTTTTTTTTTTTTTTCGTGTGTCTCTTAGGTCACTAATACATTAAACTACCACAGGTTATTAGTAGAACTCATAAAATTAAGGTTAATCCAGGATGAACCAATCTAAAATAGATGTAATCACAATGTTTAAATGGGAATAAAAGCAGTAATTATTCTGTAAGTTGGTAAATACAAGGAACATATTTTAAAACCATGCAAGATTCCTAAGGTTAAACATAACTCTCAAAGGAAAATAGTAAAGGATCAGGGAGAGCATTTCTTTCCTTTTACACTCTGCAGGAATTTTTGTTAAAATATTAAAAAAATACACCTTAAGAGTCAAACTTGATATTGTTCTTAATGTTTTAATATGTGGGCATATGTACTTTTATAACTGTAAGTGTAAAAAATATTATTGTCACAGTCTCTGTGAGTCTACAGCTATGCTATAGGTGCCTGCTTGAAAGTCAGTGAAATTTAAGTTCCTCAGTTAGATGTTGCGGTGGCCGAGCCCACGGATGGGCTGTTCTCAATGAGAGTCAATCAGGGCATCCAGTGGGTGGATTTCCCCGCCCAGGACAGTGGGTCCGAGGGCGGGTCTGAGGAGGGTGCCGAGGGCGGCACCGATGTATAGGCCGCACCCCCGCTGGATGCCACTCTAAGTTAGGGCCACCGCCCCCCATTCTGGCAAGTTCCCTGTCTGTTTAGGAACGTTTAATTTCCCATTGGTTTCTCCCTGTTACTCCCTCCTCCCTGTTTCCCCCATTGGATAGGATTTGTACCCTCCCGGTTTATGTCATCCTCATGTTTATGTATGTTCCCTGTTCCATATTCTATTAATTGCTGGGAGGGTCTGTTCAGTTGAGCCCCTCATTGGTTGTTTTGAAATGACCCCTCCCCTGAGACCATCTGATTTGTTAGCTGTCATCCCATGTCACTTCCCCATTGGTTCACCCTCTTTGTACCTCCCTTCTCCGCCCCCCTGTATAAGTGTCTGTAACGGTGATTTTGTGCTCTTTGTAGCTTCGCTCTCTTGGTGCTGAGTACTCCCGGCCCTTGGGTCGGGGAATAAAGACTGGTTGGCTGCTACATTGCGCCCTTCTCTCCTCCTTTACCTGCGCCGCTCGCTACTGTGTTACACCAGACTGCTGTTTGCTCCACGCAGGAGCCCTGAGCAGTGACAGGAGACCTGTCTGCTTGGCTGTGGCTTTGCCCCTGACCAGGACGCCTCAGCAAGACGTCTGCTTGGCCTCCGGGCGGCCAGCGGTCAGCGTCAGTTAGATAGTTCTGAAATTTTCTCTCTGCTTTTCACAGAATATTCTTAGGACCAGCATTTGAATTCCCGTGACTGCAAAGATACATTATGCCAATGTCTTTGGGTAAAGATAATGAGCCCTGAAGAAGTTATGAAAAAAGCCAAGGAGTCAGAAGGGGGAAAAAATACAGCAAGAAGATGGCCAAGAGGGAGAAAATATAGACATCAAACAAAACGTCTGGCAGAATGCCCGGGCAGAATTTTCCATATGTATCAAGGTCAGGCATCACAAGCTTTTCTGAAGATAAATCCTGTATATGAAATGAGATATCTAAACAAGTAACAGAAGATACTTCCTCTCTCTTTCCTGTGGATATTTTGGCTGCTAGTTAGAGCTTTTGGACAGTGACTGAGGCAGCATGTGCCAGTTAGAAAGTTACAGACTAAGACTGGAATTGGCAAATGTGGAATCAACAAACATGGAATCAGCAAATGTGAGCTCCAGGCAGCAAGTTCGGCGTGGTCACGCAAGGGAACTTGGGCAAACCATGAAAAGGAAAAGGCATCCTGTGACCAGAAAGGCATTGCAGTTCCATGTAGGGTGGTGCTGGGCAAGAACTTAAACAATAAACCAAAACTTTCATAGGGTAGGAACATCAGCTCAACTCTCTCACACTCTCTAACGCTCTGTTATATTTAATGTATTTCATTTACTTTAAAAAATTCACTTTAAGTAGTGTAAAAATTAACAGAGATGCGACAGAAGGTGAGAGGTTTATAAGTATTCTGTGAATTGTCTGTCTTCATGTGTGGCATTCTTTTTGACAGGTCATGTTTTCACATAGCATTTTATTTTCTTCCTTATTTTTCAATTAAGTAAGGATCTAACCATTTGTACAGACTTCATACTGTGCCTGCCTTTAGGAATCCCATTCCTTGAAAAATGTCAGGAAATGAACGTTTTCTGATTCATAGCAATTCTTCCCATCTCATCTCCGTATTTGTGGTACCCTTCAGAACTTTCTCCTTTAAAGTACTTCCACAAAGAGTCACTTCAAAGGTTGGAATCAGTCCGTGAAGTACAGATTGGGGAGCTTGTGTGAATAACCTGGGGAATAAGGCAAATGGTGGATCATGCTGTGAGCCAGCAGTAACTATTTGTGAGGGCTGGAAATTATGGAAATCATTGAAATTATTGTAAGAGTGGTTCATCTTAACATTTATAGCCCAGTAACTTGGTGATAGAGACCTGATTTGATTACAGTTTGTTTGGAGTAAGTATCATTCAATAGGATTAAACTAGATTATGGAATTAAAAAATATAGGAACTGCCTTCCTCCTTGGTCTGCTTCATTATCCCCTTGAATCCTCTGTGTGTTCCCGCTGATGTTCTCCAGTGTGCTTTGCTTTTCCTATTCCTGCCTTTTTGTAGACTAATTTATTTCATGTAAATAAATTCCACTCTGATTCTCCACGCCTGAATGTTTGGGAAAGTCTCTTACAGTTTGAATGCTTACATTAAACTCCTAAAATTTTAAATTTATCTCAGAACATTGTCATCTTTCTGATTCTTCTTTCACAAAGATCTCATCCCAAACACATGCACGTAAATAATATATTTGTCCATATGCAATTAGGAATTTCACTTTTCCAGGTGCTAACAGTCTGTTAGCATATGTTGCTACCTGTTGGCTGCATAAGAGGCACGCACTGGTTTGTAGAAGCAGCTTCACACAAGGCAAAAAAATAACTGTCTTCTTAATATGATAGAGAAATCTGAATTTGGATATGTTGTAACTTAGAGTACCTCACACATGCTCTGTGAAGTTAGAAAGTTAGGGTTCTGAAAGATTCCCACTGAATATTGCTGGGGGAATGAGTGGCTCCTTGCACTGTTGAGGAGCAGAATGCAGCTCTAGGGATCATTATGCAAATGATCAGAGAGTGTGAAAATCTGTCTGCACTAAGTTACTGCTGGATCTGACTTCTTAAGTATCAGTCCTCAGTTTGTTGCCTGCTGGCAAAACTATCTTGATAAATGCAATACTTACACCTTACAGTTGCTTCTTCAGTCCCTGAAATTATGTGAGCTGCATAATTTAAGTGTAAAAGTCAAAAGCACAGCTACAGGACCACTCTTTTCTGGTTTATACAGAGACTGATCCATAAAGCAGCAGCCACAAACAGATCTGTAACTTACAATACTTTTTAGGACATTGACCCAGTTGCTGCTTTTACTTTCCTAAGTATTATCAGTGCCCATGAACTCTTTCCAGTAATGAAGGAGCTAATGCAAGTTACAATTAACATGGTAGAAAATTGGCCCAGGTGTAGAAGATAAAAGGTGAGGAACAGGTGAGGTAGATTTTGCTTAGAGAAGCAAGACTGGAAAGAGCAGAAGTAGTGTGGTCTAGTTTCAGAGGTACCTTTTTCTTGCAGACTTACAAGGTGGCATTCACAAGATCTGGAAAAGTCCTGCTGAATGTGTTGCATCTGTAGCAGTGCAGAAGTGGTGGTTGCTGAGATACCCGAGAGTGCCTGGAGTTTCAAAAGGTAAACTTGATGATTCAAACTATTTATAATATTAGTAGGATGTGTTGTACTGTCCATCCTGAGGGAGATTAGGTCCTCTAGAAATCCTTAAAATCTCTGCAGGATTCCCAAAGGATCAGATGCAGACTGAGCTTTGAAATTGACTGCACTTAAGAAGCAAGGAATTGATGGTAGCTAGCTAGCAATTTCTGTTTTAGGAAGAAGATTGCTCTTTTAGGTGTAATTTTTAGAAGAAACTGTTGACTTCTCTCTTGAGTTTGCTGCCTGCTGTGCTCAGACTTGTTTGTGGTTTGCTCATGGGAAGCTTTTCTGGACCTGTTAACTTTTGGAGTTCTTGGTTCTCTATTTAGTAATGGCTGACTTTGTGTTCCCTCCTTTACTTTGCCAATAGTTGTTTTTAAAATTTAAGCTTTTGCATAAAATATTGAAATTTAAAACATTTTTTGTCAAAAATTTTCTAACCAGGAGTAAATGTAGGGTTTTTTTTTTCCCCTGTTTCTCCATGTGTCAGTGTCTTATGCTGTAACTTGCGGGACTGAAGAAGTCCTAATTACGTCTAATTTTCTAGAATAACTAGGTTCAAGATGAAGTCTCTGTTATTAGTATCCTCTGGACCAGGAGTCCCACAAATGGATCAGGGTACCTTTTCTTGAGAAGTGCTGAATAACTCCATAACTGACCAAACCAAAAACTTAAAATCTAAGTTTTGAACTGCTGCTAGCTTCTGTGGAATATGTTTCTTACGTGCATGTTATTCATGAACATATGAAACAGGAAAGGCAACAAGTAAGCATGGTAACAGAAGTGTTTTCCAGCATCGCTATTTATTTTATAGAAACACTTGTTCACAAATCACAGAGAATTTCTTGTAATTTTTTTTTACATAATTTTGTTCTATTTTGAAATATTTTGAATAAGTTTTAGTTTTTCAAGCAAGAGAATTGAAACAGTAGTGTCCCGGATTTCTGATTCTGTAAGTAAATAATGTATTTAGTCTGTGACTTTAGACAAGTTGCTTGACCTACTTGTGCCTCATTCAACCCAGCTGTAAAATTGGATGAAACCCAGGGCTGCAAAACTCCCTAAATGCTGTAGTGAAGCTTAATTTAGCTGAATACAGTGATGTGGTGCACAGGTAACCACTGTAAGTGATCAGCATTCCAGTGCACTGATCCACTGAGCAAATACAGCACCGCAGGTAAAGGAAAGTCGTTAAAATATTTTTTTGCAATAATTCTACATAACACCCCTATATCCCAGTATAATTTCTCATCTTTGGAGCCAGCCCTTTATGCTTTTTCTCCTTCCCAAGACCTTCCTCGCTAACAGCAGCAGAGAAACTTTGTGCACGTGTTTTCACAGAGATGATGTTTTCACACACATAGAGGCAATTATCTTCTGCAGAAAAGTACCTCTACAGAAAGTAGTGGAAATGCAGGATGCAAGTTCCTACATGGTCTTTATCTAAGCAGTCATGCACACCAGGAAAAAGTAGCTGATGATTTTGACTGAGAATAACACATGTACATGTGATTTCAGCCATCCTTCTTGCCTTCTTCTTGTGTCCTTTTGATTGTCATGGTTCTTTAGGATAGCCATAGACAGGCTCAGGAAGCAAGGGATTATTCTTTTTTCAGCTCTATTCCTTCTAGGGTTCAATCTGAAGTTTTGTAATAATGCTTTGTTGGCTGGTGTTATTAAAAAATTCTCAGAATGCTGAAAGCCTGAGAGCCAGACAGAGCTGCGTGCTGAATGTGGGAATGGTGTAACTCACTCAGTGGGAAACAGGGAGGCAACGTAAAGCAATAGCTTATCCAGGAAAGAAAGCTTGAGCTACAAACTGTGCAATAGGATCCTTCCCTGGAGACAGCAAAAGTAGAAGAGATATCTCTTTGCACCGAAGATTGTTGGGAGGAATTAAAGCTATCCAAGTCACTGAAGCAGAGCGTTATGAGTGCTTAACGTTCAGTGGGACGTAGCTGAGGCCTCCTCAGCTGCCAGAGCTGTACGGCTCAGGGAACTGCCTGCAGGACAGTCAGCACAGGCAAGCATCTGGAGATACAGTCATGGCAGAGCAGGACCGGTGACAGCTTTGGGTAAGCAATGTTTGATATTAGTTACTGTTGTATAGCTTCAGTAGAGGAACATATGCATAGGGAGCATTGACATTTTCATTTACAGAAGCAATGAAAACAGAATGTGGGTAGATCCTCAGCTGTGTATTTTGTCACTACCAAATCAGTTTATACCAGCTAAGGAGCTGCCCCTGATTTAGTCAAAGCAAGAGTTAAATTTCCATATGCTTGCCCCACTGTCTGAATGGCTCCATCAGGCCTGAGTTTTTTACGGCTGATGGACAGGGTCATCTTGTTTTTCACTCCCCCAGAACACATCATATGAAGATAGTACCAACTGTTACAGTCCTGAAGAGCTTTTCACTCCTAAAGACCTTGCTCTGTTCCATAACTTAGTTTCCTTGCTATGGCTCTGTAGGAACCTAATGGAAACATAAAAAGGGAATCTTTTTATTCACCTACAAAATCATAGAATATCCCAAGTTGGAAGGAACTCAGAAGGATTATTGAAGTCCAACAGTGGCCTAGCACAGGACAGACCCAAGAGTCACCCCAGGTCTCTGAGAGCATTGTCCACGTGCTTTTCCAGGTCTGTCAGGCTTGGTGCTGTGACCACTTTCCCGGGGAGCCTGCTCAGTGCCCAGCCACCCTCCGGGTGAGACACCTTTTGCTAATATGCAACCTAACTCTGACTCAGCTTCATGCTGTTCCCTCGGGTCCTGTCACTGGTCACCAGACAGCAGAGATCAGAGTCTGCCCCTCTACTTCCCTTCATGAGGAAGCTGCAGACTGCAATGGTTTCCTCTCAGTGTCCTCTTCTCCAAGCTGAACAAACCCAGTGAACTCAACCATTCGTCATATGGCTTCCCCTCAAGGCCTTTCAGCACCTTCACAGTGTCCCNATAATTTGGAGGAAAGGGGGTTGCATTTTCCATTCCAGGGGAGGCTCCTACCTTCTTTAGCAGACACCTGTCATTCAAACCAAGACATACAGCCCTTCTAACAGCTTTATATCTCTCATATTCTGGTGCCCTAAACTGCCCAGCACTCAAGGTGAGGCCACTCCAGTTCAGAGCACAGCGGGACAGTCCCCTCCCTGGCCTGGCTGCTGATGCTGTGCCGGATACCCCCCAGGACAGGGATGGCGCTCCTGGCTGCCAGGGCACTCTTACATTCAACTTGCCGTGGAACAGAACCTCCAGGTCCCTTTCTGTGGTGCTGCTGTCCAGCCTCTTGTTCCCATGAAGGTGAAGCCTTCCCGTGCCCCCCGACATTTGTGCTGAGGAATCTTGCATGTTATCCCTCTGTTAGCCCAACTGTGCGTAACAGTTTGGCTGTTCCCAGCAGAGGAAGTGCAGATGGTGACTCCTGGCAGGCAGTGTTATTGGAAGACGTTATGCTGTATGTGTACAGGTTGTTAAGCTAACTGACAGTTTTTATGCAGTATAGGCTGCTGAGATTTTAAAAATCAGAAAATTACCATTTGCAAGTCAGAGGTCGTCTGGTCCTTTAGAAGACTTAAATCTCTTAGTCCTGTAGCAAAGGTGCCATATGGTCCTCACTGCTTGTTGCCTTGAAACCATAGAAGGGAGACTCAAAAGCCAGTTGTCTGTCGTAATCACATTGCAGTGAAGTATGGATGCATTCCTGTGAGCCTGTTAGATATACAGGATGTAATGCAGCACACAAATCAGTCCAAATCTCCCCTAATAAATACTTGGGAAGTCAAAGGAGCTTTCTGACTGTGAGTGATCTATCCTGGTACAAAAAGAGGGAATTTGATGTGCCTGTTCACAGTCGGTAATTGAAAGGCACCTCCACTGGGGCTGAAGTATTTCAAAGGGGTACTGCTGGTAATGGGGTTAAATCCATTTTTGTGATTAAAAAAAAGTAACCAGCATAGTAATGACACTTCCAATTGAAGAAATTGCAAATAGCCCTTTGGACAGAGCAAACTCATACAGTGAAATTATGAACATGAGCACAAAAGAACAAAATGGGATTTGTGAGAAAGAGGAGGATGACCTGTGCTTGAGAGGAAATTATCTTTTGCACAGATATTCTATGGGAAGAAGGAAGCTGACTACTAACAAAGGCCGAAATGAGGGCTGTTAGTGAATGTGTGTGATATGTGCTAGACCTTTTTTTCAGGAGGAAATATCAGCAGCAATGTGAGCAGTAATTCCTTCTATTTCATCTTGCAGTGTGCCAGAGCCTGCAGCTGAGTGCACTGAATGTGGAAGAGCACAGTACCCTTGTGGCTCCCTTTATTTTTGAGAGGAGGAATGCTGGTGGTGAATACCACTCTTCATCCTTCTCAAATCCTGGGAAAGAGGAGTGACTGCCTTAGGTCCTGCTTAGCCTAGCATAAAGTGAGACACCATGGGACTTAGGTTTTAATAAACTGAAGACTGTAACTCTTAATTAAGATGATAAAGAAACTAGAACAGATTAAACTAATCTTTTCAAAACTGTTACTTATACTGTAGGTATGAGAGAACATGAATTTTATATAACTATTTGGAAGGTATAAAGCTTAAATCATGCCAAAGGGACAGAAATTGAAGATAAAGGGAAATCTGAGATGGATACCAGAAGATTAATATGTGAAAACTATTAAGGACATGGACCAGCTGCTTGAGGAACAGGATGGAAGAAACCTATTCTGAAGACTTTTAACATGAAGTAACACTAGCACAAAGCCCATTTCAATATACGCAAGTGTGTGAGGAAGACAATAGAAGGACTAAAAATCTATAATAACGATGATGTTCAACTTCTACAGTGTATGTAGAGAATTGTCATCCTAATTTTGAAACCGATCCTTTAATCTAATAATGTTTATCTTCGCTAAAAATATGAGAAAATACCATCTGATAAAGAAATCAAGTACTTATGAGATGCAATGCTGTGGCCATTTTTTTGTTTTTCCTCCTTATTTATCCTGATCTATTACTGAACATGAAAAGGTAAAACTCAAGGCATATATTCGTCCATCCATATATCTTTATTTAGGCTCTGAAAAGAAGGAAAAAGATGTTTCTCTCCTGCTGTGGCAGTGGCAAATTCATAAATCATTGGTTCTTTGATAACAGGTTTATGTCAAGTAAAGTAGGTGTGCAGAAAGCTGCTTGATGAAGCAATGCCTGTGTGATCAGTTATTAGTTCTATAAGAAGATGCTGCTGCTTGAAACAAGAACCCATTTCCAGTGGACAGTGTTGGTTTAGGTAAGTTGTATCTTATATTGCATGTCATGAAATCTTATATTGCATAAGTTGTATCTTATATTATGGATCAGTTTGGGGGATTTTTTGAGGCTGGTTGCTTAAACATAGACTTAACATTGTCTAAGGTCATGTGACGAATCACAGTGAAAGTTACAGAAGGTTCTGAGGCTTCCAGAGTTTCCATTCTAATCACTACCTGCCAAAAAGCTTTTCCTTTGTACCAAAAGTATTTTGTACCACAAATTTTGATGAGCCCAAAAAATATTTAGGCTATTTATTCTCCTTTGCAACGATACTGATAAATTCCACCTATGCCTCAGAGAGTCTGGTATAACTGGCTTAGTATTCCAACTTAATAATGAGTTGAAATTCTATTAAATAATTTTGGTACTAAGTGGAATACAGTGATAGAAATTTTGAGTAGAATTTTAAAGATTTAGGCTAAGAAAAGTTAAAGGTTAAATAAATCTGATTGTTTTTCCTTACTGGTTGTATCTTCTGACCAAGTGAAAACTCCCATTTCTGTGCTCTGGACTCTGCTGTTGGGCCATATCTCCCTTGGGAGCCAATATTTCAGTGGAGGCCTTATCAGGTTTGAGAAGAGCCAAAAGACATTGTGCATCTGGCAGGCCGTGCTCACGTTTACACACCCCACTGCAGCGACTGCCCTTTTGCAACAGTGTGACATTTGCTTCTGTTCCCTGATGCAGCTACTCAAATAGACACTCCAGGAAAATATTTGGGTTACTGATAATATAAAAGAACATGATTAACTGCACTCCATTTAAAGGGTCTATGGACACAGGACCTTTAATTTTTCAAGGTTTTTTATGTGCAAGTTGTTATCTAAATAACTCAAGACATCATCATTCCACCCTCTTAATGAACAAGTATTTTTGTATGTTGGATGCTGCCTCTGACTTATTCATTGGAAAGAAATTTAAATCTATATTAACCTAAATCATTATGTGCAATTCATAATATTTAAATTACAGTAATCTAAATGAAGATGATCTATGGTGGACT
>VYZQ01045652.1:18387-31016 GCA_013400655.1 Mystacornis crossleyi | reverse complement strand
TGTAGTCTTGCTTTTGCCTTCTTTTGAGATCCACAAATGAAAAAATATTCATGTACCACCAATCCTGGGACTTCAAGAACTATAAATTAAAAAACATAATCATAAGTGCACCTGAAATTAAAATGATGAGATTTATAGCATCTACATTATGAGTCTTAACTTTGCTTTACTGTGTGATTACCTCACTGGCACATCACCTTGCACACATCAGTGTTTGCTCAGTCTTTTGGAGGGTATAATAGAAATTCTCAGGGCTTCAAGGACATGTGCATTGCTACTGCTCTTTTCAGCATGCCCCCTTTGAGTGGGTGAGCTGACCCTCTTTGTTATTCTCTATTGTGCAGTTTTTAATGCTAAGATCAGAAGAGAGATGCAACGAAAGCTTTTAGAGCACTAAAAAGAACCATGCTTAGCCTGATGAAGAGCAATATCTTTTTTTTCTTTTCTTCATTCTAAGCAATTTTATAGATTGCACTTCAAAATGAAAAGGATAAAATATTTGTAAGAATACTGCCAAAATGACATCATGATCCTGTCCTTCAAGTCTTCCTTTTTCTGGAGTTCACTTCTGTTGTAAAAAGATGGAAAGCCAGAAAAAAAAATTTAAAATCAATACTGATTATTTTTCAACTTAATTAAAACATAATTGTCATGGCTCATGAATAAGATCTAGAGTACCTTCAGTTTATTGTGTAAGCACTTTATTCCTCATTTGATTTGACTTTAAGACTAGTCTGTTTCTGTCTGGTGCGTTATGAATCTTTTTCACGAATGATATTGATTATGCATATCAATGATATTGATACAGCATATATTTGTGTCATTCCAAGGAAAAATACTGCTCCATCTATAAAGGATATCCCTTCATTTTCATCGGCAAATTAACACGTACGTTCTCTCTGTAGAAGCGTTCACCTGTGTTTCCTTTTTTGCAACATGGCAAACTTGGAAAAATCTTAAAAAATAATTCACTGTCTGTTGTTTTCCATTTTTTTCTTACCCACTAAATTTAATAAGCAGATTTTCAAGGACAAGAATTTCTGTGAATTTATGCCTTCAGACAAACACTTGGGATATACAATAGGTGTGCAAGGCAATAATTGCCAGTGTCACAGTCTCTACCCTGGAAGGGATGTGAAATCATTTACTAAGTTTGTACTTTATTAAGAACTGTGAATCTTAAGCTGAACTCTCAAATCCTGTTCTCAGCATGGTACTACTAACTACAGGGCCCACTAAGGGGAAAGGTGGTCTTTATTATCTTCCAAGGTTTAAATTGTGGTAATCAACAGGTTTTTATTTTGAAGTGATTCTGCTACAGTCTAGAAATCAGAACAGGAAAAAATGCTTCCCTTTAAGCTGTGTGTAGTGCCAGAACCAGTGGTCTGTGCATCTTTTCTGACGCAGGACATAACTGAATTTCTCCCAAGGTACTCCATTTCCTTAGTAGCTTTTTCACTGAGTGACTTTGGGGTTCAGTCACAAGAGCTCATCAGGTAGAGGGTGACATGAACTGTATTTTCACAGTAAAGTGGATGATTTGAATATTGATTAAACCGCAGTTTGCACAAGGGGCCCAACACAAGTGCAAGTGTTTCTGGCAGTGTCGATCCTAAGTGAGCCAATTCAGCCCTTGGAGTTACCATTTACTCTGTGGGTAGCTATTCATTTGACCAGTACTTCCATATGACTGCAGTATCACAAATTTCAAATCACAGTTACTGGTGTTTGGCTCTCTGATCTCCTAACTGATAGCAAATGAAGTAATGAAAAGCATTACATGTTCTCTTATGTGTATTGTTTTCAATGTTTTTTTGGTTGAAAAATCACTGTACCCTGGTTGCTGTTTCCCTCCCCCCATTTATCTTTTCTTTCTTATATATGAAAGGAGGCTAAATCACACTTTTAAAAGCACATTTGTCTATGCTTTCTCTGTGTTTCTCTATAATCTATGCTGCATACAGAATCTAGATGAATTAAATGCTGAGGGCATGAATTATTGCCTTAAACCCGCTCTAGCCATACTTCATGTGTCAGCAAAAAAGAATCTCAAAGTATATTGCCTACCTGAGTTATAAATAGTAAGTTCATGTCAACATCTTCTGTTGGGCTATGGTCTCCCAGGGGTACTTTGTTTAATTGTCTGGAAGCAGAGATTAAAGAACAGGGGATTATATGATTTACTGTGGCATATTAGGTTTAGCCAAGTCCTGAGCTGGCCACTTATTGATACTATAATGTGAAGTATTACTATGTGAAGTAATTTTACTTCACATAGAATTCTCTTGTCATGTACTTTTCTTTCTTCTGAGCCATATTTGTAAAGAATTGTCTGACAAGGAAACTGGAGTTGGTTATAACGAGCACCTCTCTGATTACTTTTCTAGTATTGCCATGCTTTAGTGCCCCAAAACACAAAGCATTGTTTTCATAGGAAGAGATTTGAGATTACATAAAACGTTCAAGCATATATTAATATTTTAGCTAAAGAATATGTTCAATCCTTTCTTGATGGCAGAATGAAAGCAAATATTTGTCTGTGACTGAGCTGTGGAGTTACATGTGTGAAACTGCCCCAGGAAAACATGATTCATGTATCTGTCTTTATGGGCTGTTATTTTGCTCATGGTCAGAACTATGAGAACTGGGGACATAAACCTGAGATAGTTCTTCAAATGCTGGTTAAGATCTACAGGGCTGTTGTTGGTCATGAGCAGTTTGCTCAGGTATTTGAATGAGGCTGCACAATATTCTGTGAGAGACATATCATTTCCCTTTGCAGGAGGACTGAATAGCCTGGTTTGACTGGGCTGTGTGCACAGATGTATAGGAAGATGTTGTGTTCAATGTCACAGGAATAGCAAAAAGCAGACGTGGGTGTTACGGAAATTAGTATTGAAACCATCAGCCTCAGTCAGACCTAGCGATGCTCTGCCAAGTCAGGGTGGGGAAGGCAGAATCTTTGCGAAGAGTTTTGTTTGTGGTTTTTTGCTGGATTTTTAACCTCCTCAGACCTTAATCTTAAACTGCTTGGCAAAATATTTATTATCTTAAATTCTGATTGTTACTGCCTAGCCTATATTGATACTAATCCATGAAATGTGAACATAAAACAAATAAAGGCTTACCAAGGAAAAACATCACTCACTTGGTTTATCAGCTTGGACAATAACAGTCAGAAACAAAGATAATAAACTTTCTCTTTTTCAACAATGTAAGGCCTAAAATAAACTCCTCTGCAAGTTTCTTTCATTATTACTGTTTCTGAAGAACTTTAAATATCAAAAACTAAAAAAAAGAAGGGAAATATGTCGAATATTTTCTGTCATCTCGTCAAACTATATGTCTGCCCTGGGAAATAATAGTCTTAAACTGATTGATGCAGACTGTCTTAAAAATATTCAGAAATTAAAACAGCGTATAATTGGGCAACTATATAGGAATATAACTAATTATTTAGTAGGCGATCTTGGGTTCTTTGATGCCTCTAATTTGGACAGAATTTGTAAAACAAGATGTTTGTGCATTGGGTTAATGAGAGGAAAATTCACCCTTCTCTCCCTGCTTGCATACTGACATTAAAGTGTTTACTATAAAACAGCTCCATTCTCCCTTCAATATCACACTTCCCACCCCACAGGAATCTGAAGCCTCCTGAGAAGAGGCAGTGATTTGAACAGACTAAGTAATTTTGAAATAATGTAAGGATACCTGTGTCTCCGGGTTTTTTGTACTTTTAATCCAATGGACATCTGAAATCTATCATCATCACTAAATCTCATTGAAATGTAACACTACAGAGACATTTACTCCTCTCCTTCTCTTTGCTTGTTTCTTTCTATCTTGCAAATCTACACTGAAATTCAGATATCAAAATTGTGTTTGTCTAGTCTAAAATGCTTGACTGCGACACATAGTGAAAGCTAGATAAGAAGAGAATCTGTACATTTATATTCCAGAGGAAAATGTATATATATTATGACTTTAACATTAACAAAACTTGAGATGAATATTCATGTTTATCAATCCTGATCTAATTAAAACTACTTAGTGTTAGACATTTACATGAAAGGCCAAACTAGATCTTTTTAGCTGTTAAAATAAATTGCTTTAACATTCCACAGATTATGTGGATGTCTCATGCTGAGAACTTCTGTGCTAAAAGAATTAGTAACAACAAACCCAAAAAGAAATTAAAGGTGAAATGTCTCAAAAGAACAACTTTTTAAGACTTCCTTTGAGATCTTTATATGAGGACTTAGAAGGCTCTTCAAAGTACTAAACCTCACAAAGCCATTGTAAGGACAAATAGTTTCGAGTCCTTTTTTTGTTTTGTTTTATTTAGAGAAAGCATTAACACAGAGGAATTAAGACCCAGATTTCATAAATTACTTGGTTCCCAAACACTCCAGTGGTGTAGGTACTGCAAAAAATGTCAATGGATATTTTTTGGCTTGAAACTGCAAGATAGATAGAAAATCCTGTTTGCTGCAGAGTTACTGAGAAAGTTTGGGCCTTATACATCTTATTGAGTGCAGGGGCTGAATTAAAGGGGGCAGATCCTTAACAGTGATGTTTAAATGTAGGGCCAGTCCCTAATCCTTCTGGAGTCTCCTGGAGACTCAGTGTTCCCATCCTGCTCTGCCTCAGCCCCTGCGCCTGTGAGAAGGACTTTTGCACTCTAATATGGACAGCACTCTGAGCTCCTCTCTCCAGGCTTTCTCCAGTGTTCCTACAGTTATGTGGAATTTGGAAAGCTCCACACCTCATTTCCAGCCTGCTCGTAATGACCAGGACTGGTTGGGACTATTGACCATTGAACTGCTTTACTTTTGCTCATGAAAAACATTAAATTTTCTATTCTCGTCCAGATAAAGTCTGTTTATTCTGGCAGATGCTCAGACTTGCCTGAGTCCGTGTCAGTGTAGGGTGTCTCAAGCTTTCCTCAAACCATTGTTTATAGTCTCTCTGCCAGTTTGGAGAGCAGAAAGCTTTCTTTTTTCTTTCTTTCCATCCCCCAGCCCCCCTGTAGTAGAAGATAATTTAAAAAATTGCTTCAGGCATTTTCCTAAGATTATGATTTAAAGTCTTATAATCTCTTGAGGTCCTTGAGAAATAGGCCAGTCTCTGATCACTCTTGAGCAGTTGCCAGCTTGCCTGAAATACAGGGAGAAGGATAGGATGTGTCTGCTTTGCTAATTATATTTTTTAATATAGCAACTTACATAACCCTCTTTTTAAGTGACAAAACATTAAACTGCTCAAAATTATATATTTTCCACTCTTATTTTCCACTGAATAATTTCAAAATGATAGGAAATATTTAAACTAAGATTTCTGCAGGAGAAAATATGTATCTTCAGAAGATACCTTTAAAACCTAGGAGGGAAAATGTAATTATTCCATTCTGAAAGTCCTGTATAGAGACCTGATTTGAGTAAATTTAAATCATCTACTGTCAACCAGCAGTTGCTAATATACTTTGACCATAGTAGTGTAGAAAAAAAGCCTTCGTTTTCATAATTTATTTAAATGCACTTTATTTTCAGGTGATGTACCTGGATCTGGATTTGCATGCTATTTCTGTAATAAATTTTCAAAACAATGCCTTCAAACCAGTAGAAACTACCTCAAATTCCTTTCTTGATTTGTCTTTCAGGCATTAAAATTTGACTTGACCATACTAGAAACAGTCTAATGGTCTCACTAAAGACATTATCCTGTCACCAACTGTGAGATCACAGGTGGGTGAAAACAGCTATGACAGTTTGAAGGTGCTACTTTGCAATCAACTTGGTCACTGCTTCACAACTGTAAGTTACTGTGCCAGTATTTGAACTGGAGTAGTTCATGTCACAAGAACTCCTCTCTCTATCACACTGCAAAATTTGCGGTGGAATAAATCGGCTTCAGCTCCAGCTAAAGTCAAAAGGGTGATTTGTGCTGAAATCCATAAGAATTGATGCTGGCACATCTGGACATTGGTAACTTCTAGCTGGAAACTAAGGACAGCTATCTGAGAGATGGTACAGGCTGAAGTCAAGGCAGATCTTTCCACAGTGATTGCGAGAACGAGCCCAGACGGTGACTGTTAAGTACTGGTGAAGCATCTAAACAAGCTGGAAGAAAGTCTCCGATAAGCTTATATATAGAAATCTTTCTAGAATTGAAAACCAGTGAAATCATTGGAGAGGGTCATACATGATCCAATAAAAAGGGGAAAATGTCTTTTGGGTACGGCAGTATGATTAAAATGCATCCATCTAAATGCTGTAGGCAAGGGTGAACAGAATGAGTCAGTGGAAATAATATATATTCTTCCAACAGATTCAAGATAAAAGGTGCCATATTACTTAATCTGGTACAGATTCATTTATCCTTCACTGAAGAGAAGAATAAATAGACCCACATGCACTTGATTGCAGGATATAAATCTGCTCAGATTACTGCTGAGCTCAATTGGTACTGTTTTTATGAAATGACAGGAATAAACATGGGGATCCTGTTCTACTTCCCAAGGGCAAAACGACCAGCTTAAATACTAGTGTGTTACCCCTAAGGAAATACATAATGAAGGCAGAGGATTGGAATGGAGGAAGAGACAGGAGAATTTGTGTAAACATCCATTACTCTCACTCTTCTTGTGCATCAGGTATGATCAAGTCAAGGAACGCAGTTTCTGGGGTCATTATTTCCAAACAATTAAAAGTAAACAAACAGGAAAACATTTACACACAGGGAATACTTAATGTTTGAGCACAGTCAGAGAGCTTTTCTGCCACGGCTTTTCTTCTGTGCCTAATAGAGCACATCTTTGTGAGCAATAGGAATAGAAATGCTTTTACTCTTCCAAGGTCTTGCTAAACGTACTTTCTTTCCTTTTCAACATCTGTTTGATTGGAATGTGACCTGAGCCTTCCAGAACCTCACTCTCTGTCCTGGTGTGTTTTGGTTGCATTAGGCAAGAGCAGTCGTGGGAGGTGTATTTTGAAGTGATGAGGTGTGGAGCCGTTTCTCAGAGGAGAGTGAAAGAGCAGAAGCAGCCAATTCCTTCTGACCCTGTGACCCTGCAAGTATTCACGTAGGCTGGCCCCAGTCCCGGCCCTTTTGCAGCTGGAGTGCAGCAGCACAATAGGACTGGAATGCTTCCTGTGGGAGTTCCATAAAGGTATAAAGGGGGAGGGGGAAAAAAAATTACATTGATGTATGCTGTGCACTGGGGGATTAAATGGATCCTCTGGAATGGGAACAGTGCCAGTAACTGTTCAATCAGATGACAGCCTTTGTAAAAGGGGTGGTTTTTATTCATATGTGTACATGCACCTGAGGAAAACCTGAACTGATAAAAAGGTTCAATGTAAATGTGAATAGGCCAGTCTTAAAATAAATACTATCTCTCTTAGTTGTAGCAACAGTTAAATTCTCGTAGTAAATGCAAATATTTTTTGTAGTATTTATTCAGCAGTTTGATCAAAATGTCAGTATTTTCATTTTTATTTTTTGTCTTCTCTTCTTATAGTTGCCTGATAGTCAAAGCAATGTTCCAAGCTTCAGACCAGTACTGAAGAGGATAGAAAATTGTTAGTAAGTTCAACTGTTTGGCTTGTAGGGATTCACAAGAGTTAGGTCTCCTGCCTCCTGAAGAGTTTTTTAAGTGTTCTGTGTGGACAGCACTCCTTTCAAGGTAGGCTGGGTTCCACATGGAAAAAGGCTTTTACTGACATTGCACATCAGCTCACTAGTTTGGGTAGTTAAAATTGGATAACAGGGATTTTTTTCTCTGAAATAAAATATTTAAGAAATCCTATTCCAAGAAAATAGAAACTTGTTTTCCTTCCTTTTTTTTTTTTCTATCAGAGGTTATGGAATAATTTGGAAAGTTGATCCTAGAGCTTATTTATTCATTTCTAGGCTAGCTATATCCAAATAATTTGGCACTTGAACAAATCACAGAATTAAAATGGTTCCAGCTTCTCCCTTGGCAGTGAAAATGAAGCAAAGTTGTTATGCAAACATCTTCCTTTAATTTGTATGGTCCAAAAAGATTTATTTTTCTTTTCTTTTGATAGAAAGGACAAATTTCCATTTCCATCTCAGCAACTTTTACAATTAGCTTCCTACTTAATGTCTGTATGACTGCTCAGTATTTCTTACAGTCCCACTGTATTTTTTCTATAAATGGAAATGCTCTTGGACAGAGTTCTGAGCTCCAAAGGACTGGTATTCCCATGGAGTATCATGCTCAGTTTATGCTTTAACTCTATTGCTTGAAAAATATTTCTGTTTTTATCAGCCCAGTGAGCAGAACTCTGAAATTTTGTCCAGTCTATGCAACTATAATAGCAAGACACGTTAGGAATAATCCCGTGAATGACCAAACCCCCACCAGCAGTAGGGGCTGAGGCTGGGGCTTTGTTTTAGTGATTGAAAGTAGAACCAGATGTGTATGTGTGAATCCTGATACGGAAAATATCAGAAAAATGTGTCTTATTAAGGAACATAAATTCAGTGTTTGTTCCATGATAAGATATTTTTGGAAAATGTCAAGGAGCTACCTTTTAACCAAAGCAGTTCATGGAACTTTAGTTCAGTGCAGGGTGTTTGCAAGGTTGCATCAAACCCACCTTATTCTCTTCCCTTATCTACTGAGTTTGAGTTTAGATGTGTTTGGTGCATGTCCTCTGTAAATAATAATTGATTGGGAGGTAGCAGGGAGTCTTAACTGATACTTTTATTTGAGAAGAATATGTACTCAAAGATTAAGAAGGCTTTGGGTTTTTCTCTTAGCTTCTTTTCCATCCTCTGGATGGGCTGATTTCAGAAAACCACCTTCCATTTTGAAACCTTTGTCTTTAGATGTTGCTGTGGGGTCCAGAAACCTTCCCTAAAAGCAGCCTTGGCCCGTGGAAGAGTCAGGGACACGATATTTCATAGATGTTCATGGATGTTCTTTATTTTTTTTTCTCCCAGCCTCTTGGGATGGGGGCCTGGACCAGACTGCCTGCCCCTGGGAAAACCCCCAGTATTCCTGGGACGGGGGATCAGGAAAAGGCCAATGGGGACAGGATTTGGGTACAGGTGACCAGGGAGCAGCGGGTCTGGAAACTCTGTGTAACCATGCTTTCATCCAAGGCCCATCTCCCCAGGGGAAGGGGCCCCAACATTTAGAGAACTAATTCTGGTTAAAAAAAAATAGGCTATGGCTTTGCCTTGCCGCAGGAAGTTGTTATTTCTTTCTTATCATACAAAAATAAATCATTACTGTATTTCTTGAACAATTTTTTCGTATGACAAAAAGGTGTTAAAAATTTGTGAATTGACAAGTAGTTCTGCTAACAAACCCACTGTATTTATATGGTTATGGTGAACAAGTTTTGCCTTATTTTGTAGAGTACCAAAAGATGTGGATACCTACACATACAGTTCCTTTTTAACTCTTTGACTTGGACATTTCAGAATATTAGGATTTGCACAGGGATGTATCAGGAAAGAAGTGATTATGGACTGAAGGTGTCATTCTTAAGAGTGATTGCTCAATAATTGAAGAGAATTGGTGGCACAAGAGAACCCACTTGTCTCCAGATGGCTGTAGACTCTGCAAATTGCCACACAATTTGTACTGAATAGATTAGTGGAAGATAGAATTCCCTTTAAGCATATTTGAAATTGGGAAATTTGGAACTGAAGAGTTCATCTCTTGGGCAGTTTTTTCAAAGTCTTAACTGTGCAGTGCCAACTTGCTTTTTTGGGGAAATGTTTCCTGGTTTAAATTTTCTTGTAAAACATCGGTGTTAATGGGCTATTGTAGGATCATTTTTGTTCTCACAGTTTTAATTTCATCGACTTTACACTTGCCCAAATGAACTGCAATATATACAAGTGATGAAAATTCTGTGCTTAGGCTGTGATTTTTAAAAGAACTTTATGGAAAGACCTGACTTTGGTAAGTATTTTTCTAATCAATTCTACCCTGTGGATTTATTTTTAGACAGCACTCCTGTTTAGCTGTCTAAAAATTATAGTCACTTGTTTAAATTTTCAGTGTTTGTATTAGCACAGTTAGATCACACAGCCCTTTGATTTGTTCAAATGTGTTATAGCATTTCCACTACAACTTTGACACCTGTTTTGAGCACTTTCAGCTCTTAGATGCAAGTAATTTGTTCAGATAATGCATTAAGAATGGAAATTGATGTGCAATCTGCAAAAATACCTGTTCCATGTCCCAGTGTGCAAAGGTGTCAGAACAACAGCGAAATGTTTGATGTGAGGCAGAATATATGAACCTTTTTAAGGGAAAGTAGTTAATCCAAAAATTCTGCCAAAATTTTGCTGGCAAATGCTGTTTGTTTCTCACCTCACAAAATAGATGCAAGCCTTCAGCCGTGTTATTACTCAGCAGATAGTTCAGTGATTTTTATCCTTGTTCCTTTAACCTGGATTGCGTTCAGATTGCAACTACTTCAGTAGTCTCTTAAATTCCTTACACTGACTGAGCTCGGTTTTATCTGAATCCTTTATAGTCATAATTTGAACCGTTTGGGGAATAATTATTGCTCAGCAGAACTGTGTGTTGCTGTTTCTGGTTCCTTCTCAAATGGTGACTACATCTGATCAGTGTGTTTTGGAAGGCCTTTTCTGTGCATATTCAAAGGATACAAAGGTCTGTTACAGTCGGGGCAGTAAGCAATAACTTGCACTCATGCTTTTAACCCTGGAGATTCAGTTTGTTGTTTGTGAGTTGTGCAGCGACTATTCTGCTATAAGCACAGGTGTGTCTATGTGACATCAGAGTACCTACAGAGAGCCCAGATCACAACTTTGATATGTAGGTTCTATTTGCACCTATGTGACACTTGCTTCAGTCCTTTGCTTTCTTTTCTTCTTTATTTCTTTAATAACTGCAATAGAAATAGTGGACCTCCAGAGAATGTATTACTGGGAAAACCTTGTGGGAATGCTTGTGAAAAACATCCCACAATATTTGCTCTACTTTTAAGTCTTGGTGTGGTTGCATATCTTGCCCAAATCCATGGCCTCATTTTTTTATAGTAAACATTAGTAGGTTTGGTCATATTTCACATTCTGATAATGTAACCTTCCTCTGCCTGCATTCTGCTGGGCTTTGTCACCCATGTACCATTTTCAAAACTTAACAGCTTTATCCCAGGCTGCCTCTTCCGGAGCTGCCTGTAAATAAATCGATTCTTGTAAATAACTTGGCAGTGGTTGGAGGGCTAACATGTTAAGATCACTGCCTGTTGCAATTTCTATCTTTCTCTTGGGTTGTTCCTTTTTTCTTTTTTTTTGTTTGTTTGTTTGGGGTTTTTTTTTGTTTGTTTTGTTTTGGGTTTTTTGGGGGGGGGGGGTGTTTTTTTTTTTTGTTTTTCTGTCAGCAGTGCTCACTTACTGCTTCTTAGCACAGGGTATTACCTTTTTTCTAATTTTTATTTTGAAGTAACATGATGTCTATCTTTGTGGCACTGCTTCAAGGCTAAAGTCCCTGCACATTACTCTATTGTCAGAAAGAAAATGCTATTAAACAAACTTCTCTTTCAGAATAAAATATAAGTCTCTAACTAGAGCATACCTCAGTAACATATTTGAACACTGCACAACATATAGTTTCTCACATATGCAAATAAATAATTGAAGGACATTAATGATTTGCCCTCAGGGTCAATTAAGGCGTCCCTGACTGGGTCACAAATATCCTTACTCATATCCTGTGCTTTTATCCCCCAGACTGGTTTGTTTATTTTTGAACATCATTGCAAAAAAGGGAAAGTTTTACGACATGAACCAGCTCCACCTGTGACTAGGGCAGGGTTTTCTGGATGCTGATGAGCACACAAATGCCAGATGATTGTTCCAACCCCCAATGCACTGGGTGATGTCCATTGGGTCCACTGCTGATGTGCTCAGTAATGAAGACAAATTGAGCTGGTTCTCCTGCTCGTTAACTGCATCATGCTTTATAAACAATAAGGCAAAGTTCAGAAAGTGGAGTTTAAATGGACAGTATCATGATAGACTTGCAATTTTGTTTAATTGAAGACCAAGACAGATTTTCCTGTACAACTTCCAGAATATAAAATTTCCAATTGAAATGAATTTTTAAACGAACATTCCCATGTGGTGCATGTAAGTCAAACACTGTAATACAAGCAGAAAATGAAACTCATTCAAAAGTCTAAACAAATGTATAAATGGCTAGCTTATTTTCACTTCTGATGCAAATGGGAAAAGTAAGCAAGCAGAATTATTGATCAAATGGAAGGTCAATTAAAAACATTCTTTTAAGTTCAGTAATCAAAGGTGATGTATATAATACAAGCAAAGACAGATTTGGACAGCAGTGGTTTTTGTGGTTTTTTGGTTGGGTTTTTGTTCCGGCTTTTTTTTTGTTTGTTTTTTTTTTAATGTTTTTGAAACCTGGCACATTTTCTGTAGCTTGAACTATATAGATATCCAAAACTTGGAACTGCTACATACTTGAATGTGTTTACTTTAGAGAATTACAAAAAAATTAATCTTTTTTTCCTTATTACTACAGTAATTAAAATGGAATCTAGTGAGACTGCGTGCATCAAAAATTCTTAGAATACTGCTTTGTTGGGGTTTTTAGG
>VYZQ01045652.1:8077-18249 GCA_013400655.1 Mystacornis crossleyi | reverse complement strand
GTAAAGACCTGTTATTCCTATTTCTCATATATTTGCCTGAAAGCCCCTCAATTTCAAAAATTATAATAGTTCGGGAGGAAGGGGGTTACATTTTTTCCATTCCGGGGTGGGAGGGGGACTCCTGCCTTCCTTAGTAGACACCTGTCCAAACCAGGACATGCTTTCATTCCAGGCCCAAACTTTTAGAAGAAACTCTACTCGGACTCAGGCTTCCTTTTTCTGATTTTTAATTGCAGGGTTGTTTTTAACTGACCCAACTGGATCTAAATAGAGCATAGTGACAAGAATGATTTGTATCCAGGTCTCTTTTATTAATTATCTTGTGCTTGAGTAACCATGATGGCTTGGAAGAAGTATCCAGATCAGCCATTCACCACAATTAAACACATAGAATACATAATGTCTAAATAAGCAGGAATCAGCTGCTTAAATTGGCAATTTTCCTCCTTAGTTGCACTGTCATTAAAAGAGAAACTCTTCAAATTCTGCCTGTGTGTTTGCCATAGGTGTGCAGTTTAGGCACAAAGCACGTTCTTTCTTGGTCTGGCTGTGTGTGGAAGTTGCTCATGCAATTAACTGTGTTGTCTTTCAATTTGCATACACCGTAAGGAGTTGGGTGCTCAGGATAATGTTAGCCAGGAGAGCCAGACTGTTCAGGTAGACAGGGCTAGAACAGGAAAAATGGCCACGAGATTTACCACCAAAAACAGAGGACAAATAGTGGCAGAAATTGGTATTCCAGGAGAAAGAGCAGAGCAATTCCTGGTGCAGAACTTAACTGGACTTTGTGTCTGACAGTGAATTTCAGGCAGAATGAGCTGAAGTGACACTACTGATGCCAGGGTAAGGTAAATCAGAACTGTTTTCTTGGAGATGAATCTGAGCATTGAGGAGGAGGAGGAGTAGAAGGAGGAGTATCCAGGCTACCAGTATCGAGTATCCCAGGATCTGGGCTGCTGCCTCCTGCTGCCTTTTCAAGGGCCGCAGCTACACAGAGTAAGGTGAATTGGGTCTCATTTGGCATTAATGTTAAAGTATTCCTACATTTATTTTTCTTTCACTGCTGAATTAAGTTACTGTCACCACACATTCTGTGACTCAGCTGATAGTATCTCATGTCCCAGGTGGGGCTATCAAATGGCTTCTCCAAGTAAAAGGTTGCTGTTTACACATTTGTTCTATTCAGACACCTCTGTTTCAGCAGCCTGTTAAACAAAGTAGTGTATTGATCTTAAAATTACTTGTTATTAAGGGTCTCAGAACTGTCTGTATTATATTGATATTTCAATCTTTATTTTCTTAATCTACTTTCAAATTTGACAGGAGTGCAGGTTTGACATACTACCCCCCCACCCACCCTTTTTTGGTGTAGTTTCTCTGTAGCTACAGAATGAACATTCTCTCTTGTATACTCCTGTCTTCCTGTTACACTGTCTCACTTTACACAAAATAAAACAATATCTGCTTGCAGCGGTTTGATTTTGCACTGTTCCCACTAAGCCCATCCATGTGGGGTTTCCTTTGTTCTTTTGGTGTGTACAAGTTAACTCATGCCAGCTTTACTGAATATCAACTTCTCAAAGAGGGAGTAGGGAAGGATTGTTTTAGAGGAGTAGGGAAAGATTGTTTTTAGTAGGAAGGATTGTAGGGAAGGATTTAGGAATCCTAATTCTCAGAACATCCCCAAAGGGAGTGGGACAAAAAGAAAGAAAGAAAAAAAGTTTAAATTTCCTAGGATGGAACTACTTGAGACTTAAAAGGTGTTGAGAAGTTTTGCTGTTCATTGTTCTAATAAGGTGCATGTCAGTGATGTCAACATAATGTGCTGAGGAAATGTCACACATGTCTGCAATTGGCTACTTCTGGCTCGCCAAGCACAGCTGGAAACCTGGAAAACAGATGTTGCTTTCAATCAAGCAAGGGTCAGAGCAGGCTTGGGACTTGGAATGTCTATATTTTTCCATCTAAAAGTGATCCTTGGGTAGTTTCAGTGGACCAGTAATTATTTTAGCAGCTTTTCTGTTTTTTTGGTTTTTTTTTTTTTTTTTTAATCTACAGCATTATGCCTATAGAACAGAAGAATAAAAAACAGTGGGCATGCATCCAAGGAACTTGGGACAATGATGAAGAAAAGAGTCTAACACAAGAACATCATTGCTGTGTTCTCTGAGCCACACGTGGTAACTTGGTAATACTTAATCATATACACTGAACAGTTTTCTACTGACTAAAACATAAACATTTGAAGCCACCTGGCTGAAGACTACTTTACAAGACTGAGAACAACAGTCATTTTATTACTCTTTATCCTGAGAATTCTCTGTTCTTTATTCTCTGCATATCACCCTCAAAAGATTGAGCAAGGTTGCTCTGTGACTGGCACTTAAAGACTAGAACTTGTCAAAAATGCACGGTACAGCTTCCAGTATGGACTGCATAGAAGCCTTGAAAGAGAAACGAGGCTTTGCTTCCTAGCTACAAATGTGTAACTGTAAATCTGGACTTGGGTCACAGAAATCAAAGTTTCCTTCTCTGCAATGAAAAGGCAGAGTGTATGGAGGCCGAAATGTAGCAGTGGAGTATGGTCAGAAGAAGGCCTCACTCAGGACAAACAAGCAGAAACCCTCCCAGCAGTCTAGCAGCTAAGCTCCTGGTAGGCAAAAACTGGGTATTACCTCTACAGCTGAGCGTAACAAAGAGTGAGAAGAGAGCCAAAATGTTTATACATGAAGCTGTCTCCCAAATGGGAGGCAGCCACCCAAGGGTAGAAAAGCGGCACACCAGAACTGTCCCCATAGAGCCGTTCTGATAGAAAGGGAGGACGGGTTATTTTAATCATAAATGAGCCAGCATTCCCCTTTTTGTCTTTTCTTTTGTGCTTTATTTAATGTGCAGTCAAGAAGTAAATGACAGCTTCAGTTCACTTGTTTACAGCTCTCTGAGGCTTTGTTTGGTTTGGGGTTTTTGCTAGTTTCAGGTGTTTTTTGTTGTTGTTTTTGTTTGTTTATACAGCAGACTTGCGCAAACCTCTGAATTAATCTTAAAGTTAGGTAGGACACTTCTACCAATGTAGCCATAGAAGTGGAAAGAATGCTCCTCCATGAACTTGCTGATGCTGCCTACAATTGTAATTCAAACGTCCTTTATCAACTTTTCGAGAATTTGCTTTAGCCTGTAGTGAGGATAAATACTGTTGATGGAGTTTAATTCTACATCCTCTCATGCATATATGTCTCCCTCTCCTCCTAATATTTGTATTTGTAGTATACAGAGCTGGTATCCTGTCCCGTGTCCATTGTCTGTCTTCATGCCACAGCGACTTAATAAGTGCTTTTTTCATTATAAACTTTAATCCTCTTTTCACTCTATTTTAGGTTGTAACCTTCTATTTTCATATTTATATTATATTAATATCCCACTTTCATGCTTCTGGGTTTTGGCTTTTGCTTTTTTACAGGTTGTTGTTTTTTTTTTTTTTTAATCCACAAGTGATAGCAAAGCCATTCCTGTCTGTGTAGAGAGGCCCTGTCTCATGAAATTACCTAAACAAGTGTTTTAATCCATTCTGTTAACAGCCATGTCCCCTTGTCTACTCTTAGGTGATTCCTTGAATTGCAGCCATTGTGCACTAACTCAAACCACACAACCACAACAGTAGCTCAGAGAAGGAAAGATGACAGAAGAGACCTTTGGAGTGCTCACGTGGTCCAGCCTCCCCCTCAAGGCAAGACCGTCTCCAACACTAGATGAGGTCAGTTAAAGCTTTGCCTACCTGAGTCTGGAAGGCTTCCAAGGTCGGAGATTCCTCAGCTACTCCAAGTAACTTTTTGCAGCCCTGTGCTGGCATCCTTGAGAAGGCATTTTTCCTAAGGGTTTTTCCTCTAGCTTTCTCTAGTTTCATTTTTCACTGCTTGATAGACTATTTATCAAAAGCCCAGATTAATTCTGTCCTGAAACAGTATAATATGGCCTAAGGTAACTATTTTGCAAGAGAGAAGCAGTTTTTAGGTAGTTAAAAAAAAAAATCCAATTTTTCGAATATAAAATACAGTGCAGCCTCAATTATCTGAATGTCATAAGAAACAGTGATTGTGGTGTGTTCAAATAGTCAAAGGAATTTTCAGTGTAATTAATAAACGCCAAGGGACATAACCCTATTTCAAATGACTGACATTAGACTATGGCATGGAAAAGAAACTTGTTTTTTTCATTGTAGCATACTGACACATGAAACTTCTAGCAGGTAGAGATTCTCTGTGCAGGAGTTCTTGCCTTCAAAGCATCCTGGTTTATGAGACAACTGAAAATGTGTTAGGGAAGCAAGAGATTGACTGTGTTACATCAAACATACAAAATAAAAGCATCATTAATTGGATCTTTTAGAGATTTTGATGCCTTTATAATTTCTTTGGAGGTTTGCACCCTGACTAGTTTTCGAAAAAGCACCATACTGGCAGAATTAGAGAATAAAATTTTTAAATCTAAATAGTATTATTCCTATATTGTGATTTAACGTGCTCTGATGGAGCAGTTTCTGTTTGTTTCCACAATTCCTCAGTGCTGTTACCAGAAGGATGACAGTACATTCATTACATCTCATGTGTTTTTTGAAATGGATGGGTCTTGTAGGAGCTGCCCAGATCACCTGCTCATTTCACATTTTTACAGAGCTGAGTGCAGGTGACTGCAATTCACTATTGACCTGCTTGGAATTCTAACCAATAATCAAGCAACAAAAAGCTCCATATCCCACACCAATTTTTGAAGCTGCTCTTCTCTAGAGGTGAAATATTTTTAAACAGTCATTCAAGAAATAATTTAATTGATCTTTCAGCTTCTATTATTCCCTGCCCTCAAGAGCCAGTGACCAAAATTGACTCTATTCCCACTTCAACCCCCTTCCTTTCATGTTCCAAGCACAGAACTTTGTCAGGCACTGGGTTAAATTAGCTCAACACTGACAGAAACGAAGACAGATTGTGACATATTTTAGGCTGACTAGTCAAATAATAATAAAAAAATTATGAAGAACTGATGATTTCAAAAATGTGTGTGGTTAATGTGGAAGCATTCCACTTGACCAAACTCTTGATTAGAACTTTTCACAAAATTATATTGGTAGTTGCTGCTAATTCTGGTTATTTACACTTCAAATCCAGTGCAAGAATATGTTTTTAACTTGAATACTTAATCTTATTGTTTGAAGATTTAAACACTATTTCTTCCCTCTTCCCTTGCCTTGTGGTTGGATTATTGCCAAATAAATCCCGTATATTTTATGTTTGGAAATCTCAGGCAATATAAACTTCAGAAAGCAGTTTAGCTTCAGGAGACTGTTTGCATTATTAGTTTATTTGTTTATTCATGCTTGTTTTACTTCTTTTTCACTTGGACACAGAAAAAAGCCCAAAAGATGTATGTTTTTATGCTTCAGAGATTTTTTTGGCTGCTGTTTAATTTCTCATACCTAATGAAAAAGTTCTTTTTGACTTCTAAAGTTTAGGGTAGATAATCTGAACTACAGTAGGTTTTATTCAAAATCTGTCTGACTCCCCTGGTAGGTGCTCCTTTCATTTACATATCAGAAAACTGATATCATCAGGGAGGATCTGTCCTTAGCAGTATAACCCAGAAAGTAAGATTTTCCACCTGAAAATTCTGGGGTATTTTTACAGGGAGAGGGGATAGCATCCATATTGCAGTTTGGCCTAGACACCAGAGTTAATATCTTTATTCTGGAGTAATATAGTGGCTCTTTAGCCTCAGCTCTTTGAGATGTTACATTTGTATTTCGTTGAAACAATTCCACAAATTGGAATATTCAAAACAATAGTATAGTTTCAAATGCCAGGGGACTGCAATTATGTTTCGAAGACTCTGGATTTCAGCTTTGAAACTCTAGCCTTTTACAAAAATGATAGTTTAATTTCATCTGTGCCAGGACTGAGTTGGTCCGGGCTGTGCTTGGCTTATGTAGATTGTGTAGTCAGAAATTACAGATATAATGACATATCTGTGTTCTTTATTTTTCCCTCTTCAAAAGACAAGTATTTATTTATGAGTAGGGCTGGAAACACCAGTTAAAATCATGATATAAAAATTGGATAAAAATAGATGAGTTTACTGCTATCTAGCAAAAAAGGCGTTTTGGTTTTTTGTTTGTTTGTTTGTTTGTTTGTTTTTTTGTTTTTTTGTTTTTAAATATTGAAATGTATCAAGCTTTTTCTGAGTCTTCTCTGTATTTCATTGGTCATAGAGCCAAAATGCCCTCTCTAGAATGAGAAATGCCCTGGCCAGCATTAGAGTGACAGTAATGATGTTTAAAACTATGCTGTGCTCATTTTGGTGTCCTTGTGTAGCAGCAGTATCAAGTGACCTCCATCAGAAGTCCTGGACCCTATTGCACCTACACAACCATTAGGTTACAAGGAACTCTCCTGGGCCCAGAGAACTCATTCTAGCACCAAGCTAGAAACAGAATGGACAGAGAAATACATGAGTGAAAATGGAACACAGGGTGTATTTTTGAAAATAATTCACTAAGTCATGTTCTTTTCCTTTTAGGACAGATAACAACTCTGTATAGTCCCCATTCAGGGATTTAGAAAGCTCTACATAAAAAGAATTTTGGGAAGAAAAACACAGAGTTTTTTCTCTGAATTTTTCCCCCATCAAAGATGGTTTCAGCAGTATGCTCCCCCAGAGGAGAAATGCTCCTCTAATTTTTAGTCTTAATGGATTGGTCTGACACCACATAATAAGCACTGGCTCTGATGCACCAAGGCCTTTGACAAGAAATATTGCCCTGGACACATCTTGGCACTATAAGCCTGGCTTCTCTGTATTTTCTTGGCTTAGGGCCCTGGAGCAGGCTGTCTTTGCTGGGACTCTGAAATATATCAGCTTTGCCCAAGGTGCTTTTTTCACAGCAAGGCCAAAAGTGAACAGTAGATCTGAGTAGTTATAAATTCCATTTCAAATAAAATAGATTTCCAGAAAATGTCTTGAATCACACAACAGTTTGGGTTGGAAGGGGCCATTTGCTGTAACCCGCCTTTATTGAGAAGGGATGTTCTCCCCTCGATCAGGTTGCTCAGGACCCTGTCCAACCCAGCCTTGACTGTGTCCAGGATGGGGCATCCACCCCCTCACTGGGCTGCTTGTGCCAGGGTTTCATCGCCCCCAGTGAAAAAAACCTCTTCCTTATATCTAGTCTGAATCTACTCTCTTTCATTTTAAAATCATAACCCCTCGTAATCGTGTTTCTTACGAAAATAAGTCTGTCTCCAGCCTTCTGATAAGCGTCCTTTAAGTATTGAAAAGGCTATCAAAGATGATTCTATTCTGAATGATGACTTTGTCAAAAAGCAAGTTTAAGAGACATGAAACCACTTGAAACTCTCTCTCTTTTTTGCCTTTTCAGATGTTCTTTGATTTCTGTTCAGGATCAGGCTCTGAATCATTTATCATAGCTGGGCTATTCATAACATCTTGTCTGTGGGGATCATCCTATAGCTGGTAAGGAGTAAGCTCGTGCTGTAACCACTGAATCAGTAAAGAGGTGAATAGGAGTGAGCAGCATTGCACAGGAAGTTTGACAAAATTGGATTTGCAGTATTTGGGCTTTTTATCTATTGAGATACAGTTTTCTAACTGTGGCTTGCAAATGAACTGACATTTTGTCTGCCTTCTATCTGCTTGTGAATTCCTCTGGTTTCCAGTAGCTTAACTGAGAAAGTCCAATTGTGGCTTGTATCATGCGGCAAAAATATTTCAAAGGCTGACCACATCAGCTTGCATGATCATTAACTATCACTGCAATGTGGTGGAACTAGTCAAGAATCATGTAAGCTCTGACTGGTGGAGAGATGCGAGTCAGGATTTTGAAAGAATACGAAAGAAACCTGACAAATCTGTTTCTGTCTACTCTAAAATGAAACTTTCATACTATGATAGTTGCAAGCTTAAATGCTGCTGCAGTCTGCGTGCAGTCTTCAGCTGTGAATGTGTCTTCCACATTTACCACACTGCTAGATCTGCCTTCAGTTGAAATTCGTAGAGTGGAGAGTAGAATTGCTCATCCGTTTAATCAGGATGCCAAGATAATTTGGTGGTTGAGTACCAGCTAATTCACGGATATCTCTAATACAGGGGAATGCATAGTCCTTCAGCGAGAAACAACAAGGAACACTGGAGTGCTTTATACCAATTTGATGAGTTTACTTATGTAATGCTGCTTTACTAATTTGGTCCTGGCATGATAATTTTTTTTGAACACTCTCTACTTAGTTGATGTCATGGTCCCATTTGATCCTGTGGACCTGCTTGCCTCTTTCGCCTGAAGTGTTTGAGCACTGCTTCCACCGCAAGAAACACCATCCCCTCATCTGGAAAGACAAGTTGGCAGGGCGAGTTGCCAACACAAGTTATCAATTCTACCTGCAAACATTGTGGGTCTTCTGTGTAGCTATGCTACATATATTGCTCTGTTTCTCTTACAGGGAGACAGTTATATTGCAAATAACAAACAATGTTTACAGTGTGTTTAGTAACTGTGGCAACCACAGGCTGCTGAATTTAAAAACATAGGGTGGATTCCATTACAGATTATTTGATATGTCCTTTTATCAGACACTGTGGAGGTAATAATCTAGGTATGTCTATGCACAAAGTACTTTCATGGATACCCCTAAAAAATGACTTGGATAAATCTTGTACTGTAGGGGTTGCTTAGGCATTGTGTCTCACTGATATCCATATTGAATGAAGTTGGTCAGCTGGTAAATAAAACTCTTAAGAGCCATGCATTCTGTGTGAGCTCTGTCCCCAAACTGCGCTACGCTAGACGTTGTTACCATCACAAAGGTGAGGAAATGCAGAAAGGTGTGGGCTGGAGAGATTGTGAGAGGGTTTCATCCTTTAAAATCCATGAGCATTCAGTGTCTCAAGACTATTTTCCCAAATGCAGAAATTTAAAGGGTGGAAAAGCTGACCATTAGAATAGCATTATCAGCCCTGTCTTAGGTTCCTGATACAAAGGTGCCCTTAGTCAAAGGCCATCACAAGATATAACAGTTGGAATAAAACATTTACAATAGTGAATCTGAGGTGTGCAATTCACTGAAGTTTTCTCTATATATTGTAGTGATAAGTACCTGGTGTTAAACTGGCAGGTCCCATCAACATCTGATCAGGGCGGTTCTGTTACGCCTGGTACTGGTCTTTGAGTTTCCTGAATATTTTTAATTACAAGCCATAAGCTCTTGGTGTTTGTGTGTTTTGCAAAAACTTGCATTTACATTGTTGGTGGTATTAATTTGAAAGATACCAAAGTCATGCATTTCTTCTCATAAAATATTAAGAACAATACATTTTATAGCTGCTTGAGGATATTTTTTTTTAACCAAATATTCCAGTCCAGTATTAAGTTCTGAATAGATCTGTAAGAGCAGAATTACAGTCATTGTCACAGAAAAATGGATCAAAACATGCATTCTTGAAGGGCAATATTGTAATTTAGGTTTTTTGAATCTTTCTAACTGGGAAAGCTGTGGTTATCAAGGTGCCCAGTATTTACCCTCTTGTAATATAGAGACCAAAATCCTAAATAATTTTAGTATACATATTTGACATTAATATCTTTCAATTCATGGTTTCATATTTTAGTTCTTTCTGATTCTATCAATAAAAATTCTTAATTATCCATCATTAATGTTCTCATTCCAATTTAGTTTGTAAAACCATGTATTTCAGTGAAACAATTAGACAGCAAAAGCAATCCTATCAGGTTATCAGAAGAATGAGCAAATTTTGGGTCACAATCCTATAATCGAATACATCAGATCAATAATGTTGGTCCTGCATCTGTTCTGTGTCTTTAGCTAGGCAATATTCTATCTTAGCTACTGATGGACTGCGGAGTAGGTAGATATATTGTGGGTTATTTTCTGTTTGCATAGGTCTACACCTAATCTTTAAAATGTGAAGGGCCTCAAATTTGTACATATTAAGATCACATGTGCTGTTAAATAAGAATGGATGATGAACATAAAGTAGAGCAGCTGATTTGGAAGACTGACAGCTGAATTTTTTTTCAAACAATAAAATCCCTAATCAAAGCATTCAGTGAGATGAAGAAGCAGAATTCTAAGAGATGAGCTCCTGACTAAGAT
>VYZQ01045650.1:15219-47921 GCA_013400655.1 Mystacornis crossleyi | reverse complement strand
AAAAAAAATCTTGCACAAATACTTGCATAAAATTCTCTGATTTGGGGGGAGATATATTTGTGGTGGGTGTTTTTAGAATTCATTACATATTTTAAGAAAAAAATTCAACGACCTCTTGTTTTTGAGGCAACACAAATACTTACTATGCTGTTGTGTTCTTGGTAATAAATTTTTAGTCTTAAAGGAGTCCTCAGTTGTGAAGACTGAGGAGAGAGAGGATCTAAGAGAACACATTTCTCTCTGATTTTGTTTACTGTTATTCCCTTAAGATAATATTGCTGTGAAGAAAGGAGTCTTTTTATTATGTGCTATGGTGTATAATAGCATTAATAAATTAAAATTTTATTACATTTCTCTTTCATTAATCACAGAAGTTTTAATCATGGCAGAATATGTCTTGTCCAGGTATTACATCAACCCTTCAGTGTTGTGTACAGCAATATGCATTTATGCTACACGTCTTTTTCAAAAACTGTAATTAACCAGGAGTACAGAATGACATTTAGTTACAGAAAGTTTGTGAGAAAGCCATGCACTGAGTGCAAAGTGATTTCCTCAGAACACTTCAAATACAAGAATGTGAACAGAATATTTCCTGAAGATGAATGAGGTCATCTTAGTGGCTCATTTGGAGATTTCAGCATAAAATTTGAAAGATCCTGCAGAAATATTGTTACTGATGTTTGGAAACGATACGGCAGCACAGCAGCTCGTCACATGGTTACCCAACCTCAGTCATCACAGGTGAGAATGTGAGATGCTGAAAATTGCCCAGGAAGGTGAGCTGCATAAGCCTGGGCAGCAAGGACACATTTCTGTAACACACAGTGACATCTGTAGTGACAGAGGAGGAAATGGTAGGCTTATTGCCTCTGCCAACATGCCTGGTGACACCGGTGACTGTTCTCAGTGCCTATTGTGGGCACTGGATATGTCCCATGGTGCTGCTCTGCCTGGTAGGGAGAGCAGAAACATGCTGTCTTGGCTTCTCATCAAGCCTGTCAAGCTGCAATCTGCATTATCATAACTTAGAGCTCCTTACATCAGCATGATCTTGCATTGCTCTTTTCTAAACAACAGACCCAGTCCCCTGAGGGCAGCACATTTAGAAAAGCCAGTTCTCTCCTCCCAGTGTTCTGCAGACCCAGGCATCTTCTCTATTTTATCTGTATCAAGAAATACCACAAGATGCAGGAATTGTATTTATTTTTCTATTTGATGCATCATGGTTTCTTTTCACATAAGCAGTGTCTGACCACCGAGATGTCTGTAGAAACATCTTCCCTTTTCAAAGCAGTTTTTCATATGCTTCCTCTAAAACACAGCAACTCCCCTGAGCCGTGATCATGCTTTTACATGGAGGGCTGACTTGTGGTTTTTTGGCATATTTTAGCAACTTCATTTTAAAACGTGCCCGGGAATTTGCTTGAGTCAGTCATCTGCAAAAGGAGAGAGATCATTTCTGTCTTCCTGATGCAGAAAAATTTATTGGCGGCTGTTTATGGTGGGCATGAGCCTAGTTCCTGGCAGTGAGGAAAAGAGTTGAAAGCTAAGCTATAACAGTAGTTATAGAGTTGAAAGCTAAGCTATAATCTTCATTGCACTGCTGTGGTTTATAATATCACAAAATGGTGTTAACTGTTGCTCACCAGCTTAAAAGGATTGTGAGACAAAGACTGTTAGGAAAAGTGGCATATATAAGACTGGCTCATAGTATCTTGTGCTCTAGCCAAGGGTCAACCAGGAATATTTGTATTTGAGAACAAGCCATTACAAAGTGTCCAGATTAGTCTTTAAAAATATTAACTCCTTCAAAGTTGCTGGTAATAAGTTAACTCAAGACAAAATTGTTGTTTTAAATTCCTCTTTAGATTAGAAGATTTTTACCAGTGGAGTGAATGGAGTGAGAAGCTGGAATGAGTGAACATTGGCTACATCGGAAGGGATTGTGACCCCCCATAAAATGGCTTACATCCGTTTTATGGCTCTTTAAAGAACACAGTGGGCCTATCCAAAGTCAGGCTGCCACTGGCTAATCTAAACTGGAAACAACAATGCCCTGCTTGACCACTGTTGTGGATGTGTTCATTGTGTTTGTGTAACGTTTCCATCCCTAGGGGCTGGCCATTATCCCCCCTATTTGTTTTCTTCCCTTAACTGCCTTCATCCAACCAGATTCCATCAGCAGTTACACCAGGGGGACCCTGCCATTAAAGGCAAATGGACTCGATGTTCTTCCCGAAGAAATGCTCATAATTTAAACTACACAGCTGTGGGAGAAATGTAGAGTAACTCTGCCTCAGGTACTTTCTTGAGGGAAAAGGGGGAAAAAAAAGGTGATTAGAATGGCAATTCTCCTGTTAGTGAGAGCTGAATCTGCTCTAACTTTACCTGCTGCAATCCCACCCATTGCAACCTGCAAGAGGGTGCATTGGACAGGGTCTGCAACACCACTTGCAGCCCCTGCAGTGCTTGCTGGTGACCATCCACGACCACCACAGCAGCCAGCACAGGGGTTTCCACTTGCTGCACAAAAACACACAAATCACAGCTTTTCACACTCCCATTGAGTTACATGTGCCTCTGGGTTTCATTTTCAGCCTGGCTGGATGAAAACTGTCTCATTCAATTGAGTTTTACATGGGGTTTGCACTACCTCCAAAAGCTGAGTCCTTCCTCTCGTACATATCAGAGGAACTATCGTTGCAGTATTATGTTCTTGCACTGTTGCAGGTGAGAGGTAGATTGGAAACTGAGCCCTCTTGTACTTGCTTTTGTATTCCAGACCTGGAGATTGTCTTATGCTCTTTTGATTTAAGAAAGTCAGTGGGAATTTTAAATTCTTTCATTCAGTTCAGGAAGATAAAATTTATTTGTGAATGGCAGGGCCTCTCCTTAAATATCCTGAGAAAATAACTTCATATAATGCAACATAGTGCCTTCAATTCACTAAATAGACTATTTCTAATAATAAAAATTATTACCAGAAGAAAGTCAAAGCATTTTAATGGGTTTGTGAGGCAGCATAATCCAGTAACTTCAGGAAACACTTCATCTGCTACAGAACCAGCAACAGAACTTAGAGCTCTGGAGGTTTTTTTACTATTTTTAATGCTGAGTTGGGTAGTAAAGTATGAATAGTCAGAGGAGAATACTGCATTTGAATTTAAAAGCATCTGCAAATGTTGCTAGGAATACATGAACTATAACAGATTTTCAATTAAGCAGAAGGTAAGAAATTTATGTGTCAGCTCCCTGGTTACCAGGCTATTGACACAGTTCTTGGAAAGAGAAGTCAGATGTACATGTTCATTAAGCATATTGCATATCTGAAAATGATGCTTTCCATTAATTATGAAAACATTAACACAGAACCTTTTTTAACAGAAGATGGACAGTAAATTACTGAATCACTACTCAGCAAGGTAGGTAGGAAATTCCTGGTACCTTTTCTAACTCAAACCAATCTGAAATTACAGTGTGACCTGGAGCAGGATGTGTCTTAAGTAGGGCCTTGTAAACACAGTATATAAATGACAACTCCTGTGGAAATGTTGAATGGTGCAGCTGCCATTACACAGGCTACCAACACAGTAATTACACTTTGGATGTGTAACCTGTCTTGGCCATCACAGCTGAATTTTTTTTTTTTCAACAAATACACTGGGGTTTACAGAGCTGTGCCTTTTTAAAAAAATAACGGGGAAACATAGTTCCTAAGGTAAAAGAAGACAAGGTCTTTCAATAGGAAAAGGATGTCCATAAAGAATGGTGAAAATGGCTTGTATGTAATTTTTAATTTCTCCTACAAGTTTATGGCAGGTGAAGGAGTAAATGTGTGTGCTTAGGAAGCTGCAGCAGAAGGTGGGGCCTTCTTTCTTCAACCTTTTTTCTCTTTATTTTTTCATTTCTCCTTTGCTGTCTTTCTTCTGCATTTTCAACTCCATTCCTATTCAGTATTACTAAGGTAGTCCCTGAGGAACCTCAGTCCAGGCACATAATTCCATTTGGGTAGTTGGGATACAATCAACTACAAAGGAAGAAATTCTGAAGATTGAATAAGACAGGGCTATAGAAGGAACTGAAGATCAGGATTTGGGAGGCAAAATAATACTAAAATGAATAGAGCAATATTAAAGCTACAGCAGTGTTTCAATTTTCCTTAATTCTTTTCTTCTATTTCTCTTCAAATCTATAATACTTTTTCTTCTAGTTCTAGTTTCTTTTCATTCCTTTTGGGGATTTTTCATTATTTTGCATTTTTTTTCAGCTCCAAAGTCCTTGACATGTCCATTTCTCCAAGTTTCTGTCACCACCTGTGTGGGTGAAAAATAGGATTGCAAAGATTTTCTTCAGTACTTCAGAGAAAAGTGGGCCATGAATCAATATTGCTGTATGTGCACAAAGAAATTATTATTGAGATGGAGGGGTATTTACATCTGAAAGCATTCTACCTTGCTCTTCTCATGAATAATGAAAGAAATCATGGCATTATTGTGGGGCTGTGTTAGCCAAAAAAAATTTTGGGGGCACATGAAAGGACTACTACATTTTCATTTCCATCCTTTGTTTACTTATTGTGTTCCAGGGGAAAAAATGGAGCACTAAAAGGAAAGAATTTTGTCCCCATTTTGGAAAGTTTCTATTCTGAAGAATCTATGGGTGCAGACCATTGACACCACTACTATGTAAGTTTCAAAGAGGTTCAACACAGAAATCTTTCAGTTCTAGAGACACTGCATTTTAGCAAAATGGTAAGTTCACCTCTTTGCATACCTTCAAAGGTTAAGTCTTCAGCCTAACATAAACAGAACCTTTTTTTAATCAGTGACAAGTGATTTGATGTATTCTGTGTATCTTAACATGCACCTGATAAGAAGAATTGGCTTTTGGGGGGCATGCTCATCTTCCTGTGAGTGGGTACAGGACAAGCTTAAGTCTCATGGCTTGGGCTAGGAACCTAAAATTAAAGAATTAAAAGTAATGTAAAGGGAATCATGTTCTGTGATTAAAGAACAGGGAAATCTATTCTGGTTAAGACAAAGGATATTTACGTGACTTTTTTTTTTTTTTGTGTATGATTTAGGAGTTGTGCAAGAAGCACTCTCCAGAAAAGGCAGCATCAACAAAATGACTGCATAGCTTGTTGAAGATGAGACATTAACATGTTCTTGATGACAAAAGAAGAAACACTGGCATTCAAGAAGGAATGCTTGTTCTGCCCTCAGAAGAACTGATAACCATCCTCATCACTATATCTACAAACAGGGTAAAAATGTAGATGTTGAGTGGAGAAAGTGGATTAAATGGGGTGTCTTACTCTGCTTTTCTAAAGTCTTCTTTGGCTGCTATCTAATTTTCCATCAAACAGCAATATAATCTGTTGCAATATGCTCTGTAGTCTCCCCAGAAATGTCCCTGAACCCAGAATATTAACAACTCTGAAACCCCAGCTTTAAAATCATGTCAGGTCAAACTCCCAGCAGAGAATGACTAAGCAGCACTCAGGCTGTACTGGTGGTTGGTAGTGCTGATTGGCTTACTTTTCACAGTGCACATGATTTTTTTATGGAACCTCTCTGTCCCTTTTTAAATGTAAATGAGCTACATTTCATATAGCTTTATTAGCAGGGCATATAACATAATAGAGTTTTGTGCTGCTTGAAGGTGGGAGCTATTTCACACTCAACATTTCAAATGCAGTGAGGGAAAAGGCCTTTTAGGGAACCCATCTGCTCAGAGTTTAGACTCAAAAGAGTAGAGAAAGGTGTCATTAAGGTAACTGGTCACCACACGGCTATGAGCCATCAATAGAACATGACCATAAAAACCCTAAGGTATCTTCTGCTGAGATTAACTTTCATATTATTATGCACAGCTCTGGTGAAACCTCATCTGTGTTCTAGTCATCTGTATTACAGAAAAATACGCAACTAGGATGTTCAGATAAATGGAGAATGTAGTGTAAAATAGGATGAGAAAGACTAGAGAGCTTCAGTCCACAAAATCAAGAGTAGCAGTATGAGTTCTCCTTTTGAAAATGAGGCAAAACCCAGGAGGTGAATAAGAGTAATTTAGACTCACAAGCTGTACTGGTACAAGAACAAATCAATATAAACTGCTCAAGAACCCAGTCTGGATAAAAACTAGAACATTTCCAAATGCTACTGAAATAAAGGTCTGGGACATTCTTTCATTAGAGAGTTTGGGGGAGCAAAAAATTATAATGGTTTTTTGAGTGGATTTTTTGGAGCTGGTGAAAATGATTGTCTAGAGGATTGCCCAGAATATTGGGGTACTAAGTACAGGGATTTATGGGCTCATAAACTTCTGAGATTTTTAAGAATACCACCACAAGCAAATGTGGAAAACCTCCAATTCAAAGTAGCACCATTTAACATTTGCACAAAGTAAGCTGTGAATTGATCAAAAGCACTTTTAATGCTATAACCAATTTCTTATACTGATTAGAATCAAGTGCTTTAAGAACTGCTTCCTTCAACAACAAACATCTCTTTACATGCCCAGTTTGAGTGTGGAAGCACTAGATAAACATAGATGCAAGCAATGCATCTGATGAGACTGGTTGTACCGAAGTCAAAACAAGCAGGCCAATAATAAATCAGCTATGGAGAACCCGATTCCTTAATGGAAAGATAGATTAATCCCACAGTGAGCTGAGGTTTAATGGCACTGTAGCACCCCTCTGTACAAATGCAATAGATAGTACAGAACCCAGTAAAATATTTATCTGAATCAATTATGAGGGTTCTAGGGTATGAACCCTAGAAGTGTGTGAAAAATACACTACAAGTGTGTGAAAAATATTTGGATGATCCCTATAACACCTGGATTTTTCCATGTATCTGAGTTAAAGTAGTTGCAGCAGAATCTGTTATTTTTATTAATACTTACTTGAACACCAGACACCGCTCACTGGATGAGATTAAAAAAACCTGCTTCCACTTATCAACTTAAGGAGATGAAGACATTCAAAGCATATTGAAAGAAAGTAAACATCAGTGTTGCTTCCCAATGCTGAGCTATAAAGAGACTGCAAAGGAGTTTAAAGCAAACTGCTTTGCAAACACAGGATTCAGTTGCTACACACAGAATCTCTAAAATCTGTCCTGGGACATCATATGGATTAACATGCAATATTATCAGACTGATGGACAGTTTTGAAAGCTCCATCATTACTCTGATACTGATGTCAGAGTGCTGCTCTTCAATTTAACCACAATATTGAACCGGGATCCCTTCACCTTATGTAAAAATTAAGTCACATCACTAACTGTAACATGATTTTATTTTACTGTAGTAGTCTTGCCTCTAATATGTATAAAATCTAGAACAGCGTATTTGTATGTTGTTTAGGGCATGGCAACGCTACCACAAAATGTCAAGGCAGTAGTCCCCAGCTGGAACTCTTCCTGGGCTGGCAGGTGGCCACGGCATTGCTGTTCTTTCAGTGCTGCCGTACTGGGCAGGCTGGAACTCCAGTGTGAACTTGAGCTGAAAGGACAGTGACATGAATGAGTCCACGATGGAGCAGAGATCCACCTGCAGTCCATGGAGAGTCCCCCGTCAGAGCAAGTGGATGCCTGAAGTACACTATGACACTCCAAGGATGAGATGGGGTGTTGCGGTGTGTAGTTTCTCTGCGATGGTGTGGCAAGCCACAGACCCTCCCAGAGAGCACAGCGGGGCCGCCTGCCCCACACTGCTCAGGCCAGCTGTCAGCTCCATAACACCGTGGCGATAAAGGAGGCGAGAAGGCTCCCCGCATGTGGACCTCAGAGGATCTTTATTCACTCAGTCCCAAAGGCAGAAAGCTGTAACGCATGGACCTGGAATTTTATATGGGGATGAGGGGGGCGGAGAGAGCACATGGACTAATGGTTTCAGGGCATACATGGGCGGAGTTGAGGTAAAGAACAAATGGGGAGAACCCAAGGGAGTGGCTAGGACTAGGGAAGGGAGAAACATGTGGGAAGGGCCAGCATTTAGTAAGAACAGGAGTGGGGAAATACAGCACTACAGTGAGGGGTGGGTAATGAAGTTGTATTGAACAGTGTGGGACCTGAGCGTTACGAAAATGGTGTGGAATAAGGGGTGGAATGTGCTAGTTTGGGCTGGGGTAGAGTTAACTTTCTTCACAGTGGCTGGTATTGGATTTTGGACTATAGACTGTGTTTTGGATTTGTGCTGAACACAGGGTTGCTAATATAAAGATGGTTTTGTTATTACTGAACAAATCTTACACAGACCCAAGGCCTTGTGTGCTTTTTGTGCTGCCACGTTGTCAAGGGGGCCAGGGGCACATGGGAGAGTGGGAGGAGACAGCCAGGACAGGTGACCCTAACTGCCTAAAGGGATATCCAGACCATATGGCATCATGCTCAGTATATAACGTGGGGGAAGAAGGAGGAAAAGGGGGGTTGTTTGTCANTATATAACGTGGGGGAAGAAGGAGGTAAAGGGGGGATGTTTGTCGTGATGGAGTTTTTCTTCCCAAGTCACTGTTACTGTGACGGGGCCTTGCTTTCCTGGAGATGGCTGAACACCTGCCTGCCCTTTGGAAGCAGTGAATTAATGCCTTGTTTTGCTTTGTTTGTGTGCCTGGCCTTTGCTTTCCCTATTAAACTGGTGTTATCTCAATCTACAAGTTTTCCAGCATTTACCCTTCTAATTCTCTCCCCGATCTCACTGATGGGGGAGTGCGCGAGCAGCTGTGAGGGGCTTGGCTGCAGGCTGGGGTGAAACCACAGCAGGGTCAGGGAGATTGCATGAACAATCTCCTATTTCATTTGTTCAAAAACTTATTGTTGTTCAGGATCCCACTTAAAATTGTTCTTCCGTTTCACATAATAGAGAGGGCTTACAATGTGACTCTGGAATGTGCATCCTCCAAAAACCCTCAGTGCCTAGGAAAACTTGTGTTTCCTATTTGCTGGTTGGTGAGGACTTAGCTGCTATTTCACTAGCCACGTCCTTTGGAATCCGGTGGCGTCCATCTTGCCATTTTACTCCTAAAAACTGAATTTCTTGGGCAGGTCCCTTGACCTTACTTTGCTTTATGGCAGAACTGGCCTTCACAAGAATCTGGATTATCTTCTCCCCTTTCTCAAGAACTTCTTTTGTAGTGTTGCCCCATATGATGATATCATCAATGTACTGCAAGTGTTCTGGAGCCTCCCCCTTGCCCAGTGCAGTCTGACTCGGCTGCAGCCACCCTACCCCAGCTGCTCCTTCCACCTCGGAAGCGGCATTACCCCACTGTTTCCCCTGCCACATTTACTTGACAAGAAGGAACCCCTTCTCCTTGGAAGAGACTCCCTTTCCCTGCTCCCAGCAATAATGTGAAATGGTGTAGAATAACCTCCAAGTCCTGGCCTTGCTCCCTCCTGGCTGCTGCAAAATTAGCTCTGTCCTGGCCAGAACCAGGACACTGCCAAGCTACAAAGCGTCCATGGAATTCCAAAATGTTTGGTATTGGCATTCTTCATCAGCTACCATGGTACCCTGTGGGAGCTGTGGTTCAGTCACGGAACATCTTCAATTTCTCTGTATGGAGAGGAGTCTCTTGCTGTGCAACAACTTCCAGGACGCAGGACAGACTGTTACCCATCAAGACACCAGAGCACATTGCAGCTGGGGAAGTATGGCAGGGGAATTTGGCCGACTATGGAAAGAGATGAGATCACAGAATCACAGAATCATTTATATTGGAAAGGATCTTTACGACCAGCAAGTCCAATCCTAAAGACATTTAGTCTATAATCTCAAAATGATATGCAGAACCTCAAAAGATTTTGGCCCAACATCAGAGCAACCTGAAAAAAAGCCCCTAGATTCTTCTAGATTGAATTCCTTCTGAATTCTTTTTCTCTCCAGACTGAAGTTCAGTTCTTTTGAACTTTCTCTTCTGCTAAGTATTTCATTATTTCTGCTCTTTATCTCTATTTTGGAGTAAAACAAATGTCAAACTTATTACCAGGACAAAATGCCATTTTTTGACTGAAACTAATGAATGTTCAATGACATTTTTTGTGGAATCAGCAGAGTATGTGAAACACGGAACAGATGTGACCAGTATCTTATTAGGCCACAAATTTTTCTCTTTCCTGGAAAATACATAATCTAGAGCAAATTTTCCCTGTATTCACCCAAAGGCAGGGTAGATATAGATTGATTTCATTTTAAATAATGATGTTACTGTAGATCACAAATGATCTTCCATTCTTACCTGGCCATTTTGGTCCACATATTTTTTAGTGTATGAGCAGTTCACAAAATTGTTTTGTATCTCACTTTACAGTACTGTGAAACATTATTAACCCTGTCTTATAAATGTACATACTGGTGTCTAATGAGACTTCCAAGATCACTTAGAAAATCTGAAGAATGCCCAAATCTCAGTATAGTGTTCTAATTTAGTGAAATGATTCCTGGTTTGTCCTATTGCTCAAGATGAAGAGGGGAAAAAAATTGAAGAAGAGTTTGGAAGACCCAACACAGCTTTTCATTATTGCAGTCTTTCCCATATTCTGTGGAGTTCGGTTGGAGATTAACACCATTTTCCCGNTCATTAGGCCACAAACTTTTCTCTTTCCTGGAAAATACATAATCTAGAGCAAATTTTCCCTGTATTCACCCAAAGGCAGGGTAGATCTAGATTGATTTCATTTTAAATAATGATGTTACTGTAGATCACAAATGATCTTCCATTCTTACCTGGCCATTTTGGTCCACATATTTTTTAGTGTATGAGCAGTTCACAAAATTTTTTTGTGTCTCACTTTACAGTACTGTGAAACATTATTAACCCTGTCTTATAAATGTACATACTGGTGTCTAATGAGACTTCCAAGATCACTTAGAAAATCTGAAGAATGCCCAAATCTCAGTATAGTGTTCTAATTTAGTGAAATGATTCCTGGTTTGTCCTATTGCTCAAGATGAAGAGGGGAAAAAAATTGAAGAAGAGTTTGGAAGACCCAACACAGCTTTTCATTATCGCAGTCTTTCCCATATTCTGTGGAGTTCAGTTGGAGGTTAAGACCATTTTTCCATTCTGGCCTTATTCATAGGGTAGTGCCCATATATAAGACTGGTTCCTTGTATTATCCATTGGACAAGATGGGAATATTCCCAGACCTTATCCATGTGTTTCATGGTCCTGCATAAAGGGCATTCATCATTTGGCTTTTATTATTAGAATCTGTTTCCACAGAAGAAGGAAAAGACAGAATTGTTTCCTAACCATCATGAGAAAATGCTGTGAAACCTTTAAATTAACCCTGAACAGTTGCCAGTTCCAGGGACAGGAGATGCGTCATCTGAATTTAAACTTCTGTTCTCCCCATAAACAGTATGGAGTTCTATAAGCACTGCAATACAGATAAACACTGATTAAATTGAATACAGTTATTCAAATTATTCAAATTTTCAAAATAAATCAGTCATTAAAACAAATTTTTTTACTGATTACAATGTGCTGGGAACACATCCTCCACACTTAGAGAGCTTAATCCGAAACTCACCAACATCAAAGAGGATCAGATTGTTGTTCATTCAAGACTGCAGCATTAAACATTAGACTTCAATAAATAACCATAGAAGTGTATTTAAATACATTACAATTAGACTTACAAGTTAAATTTTATGAAGATGCTATGGGAAGATTACTCTTCTTTTGCTTATGTATTGCTTCATTTGAACTGCTAAGGAGAAATGGAATTACTTGAACAGATGGAACAAATCAGTTTATTTGCAGATGATTACACACTATTTCACTTGCTATCTCTGTTGCTACAAAGTCTAATTAGTACTGGTATATAGCTGCACACCTGAGAAAATTTCCTACCTTCTTATAGCACCAAAGACTGACTTACTAGAGAAGTAAATGATATTGTGAGGTCTCCAAGACTCTGCATAAATAAAGACAAGATTCCAAATCAGTGAAATATGAGTATAAATTCAGAGAAGTATTGATAGTCACCAAGGAAAAGAAATCTGTCTGAAGAAAAGGAGGACTGAAGATGAGCTAAAAATATAAAAATATTCTCTCTGTGTGACCCATCTGTATGACAGGAGCTACTTTATGTGTCCATTACTTTGAGGGATATAAATGTGCAATAGCATCTTTAAATATAGACAAAGAGAGAGAATGGGAGGGAAGAGTAAAATGTGTTTGTCTGTATTTGAAATAGAACTAGATCATAGATTGTATTTTCAATTTAAGAACAAGTCATTCTTTCCTTGTTCCTTGTTTATTACAGTCATCAAGTAACCATCTATAACTACNCTGAGAAAATTTCCTACCTTCTTATAGCACCAAAGACTGACTTACTAGAGAAGTAAATGATATTGTGAGGTCTCCAAGACTCTACATAAATAAAGACAAGATTCCAAATCAGTGAAATATGAGTATAAATTCAGAGAAGTATTGATAGTCACCAAGGAAAAGAAATCTGTCTGAAGAAAAGGAGGACTGAAGATGAGCTAAAAATATAAAAATATTCTCTCTGTGTGACCCATCTGTATGACAGGAGCTACTTTATGTGTCCATTACTTTGAGGGATATAAATGTGCAATAGCATCTTTAAATATAGACAAAGAGAGAGAATGGGAGGGAAGAGTAAAATGTGTTTGTCTGTATTTGAAATAGAACTAGATCATAGATTGTATTTTCAATTTAAGAACAAGTCATTCTTTCCTTGTTTATTACAGTCATCAAGTAACCATCTATAACTACTTATAGACAAAGAGAGGGTTGTATGGGGGCAGCAATTATTAATGGACATTACTGAATGATAAATAAAGAGCTAGCTCATAACTGGTATTCATTGCACACAGATGTCTGGACCATGGGCAGATGTCTTAAATCGTCTACACAAAGCGCTTTTGTGCTGTCACAGTAATCTAAATTGCTTTGCATTTGGTTCCAGGCATTTCCACACACTGCTCTCCACCGCACATAAATTCCTATTCTCAAATCCCATATAGGTTTGAAGGGCCAAATTGCTTCCTGGTGAAACTCTTTGGCTTAATTTACCTCAGTTTTATTGATGCAGACAAACTTTGAGACTGGTGTTCTCAGTTGCAGGAGATCTTGTACATAACTCCTAAGGTCATGGTGCCGGTTCTGGGGAGGACATCCACTGCTCCTGGAGCACCATGCTGAAGGAGATGAAAGCACGAGCAGGAAGAAGGAGGGGTGATGCCATGGCTGCATGCACGCTCTGTGTGCAAACCACGATGCACTTCACAGGACAATATGGTCGTGACCAACACTCTTGCGGGGGGGTTGCTTCAGACATCCTGCTGTTCCCTATTCAGAGAAGAAAGGACTGCCATAGCCTGCCTTCTAAAGCTTTAACTCAGGACCCCTGTCCTTTTAAATGCTGTCAATCATCATACCTACTGCTCTGGGCTGCAAGGGAGCTCAAAGGAAAACACCTATAACTCTGAGACAGGCACTTTCCTGACTCTCTGAGGTCTTAGAACTACTGCACTCCCACAGCAGGACTGTGCTTCACTGCAAATCAAGTCAGTGATGATCTAGGAAATAATTCACATCCCCAGAGGAGGCATATCTTGCAGCAGAGACAGCCTAGCATAAGTTGCTGAGTTTTAGTTAATGGCCTCATTCTATCTAATGTGTCTGCTCTTGCTGATACCACTTACAGATGAACTGTGTGTTTTCTGTCTCCCCATTTTTTTTTCATGGAAAATATTAGAATTAGGCTAGCACGTAAACACACTGTCTAGGAACAGATTTGTGGGAGGAGTTAACAGAGACAGACAGATGGAGTAGTAGTTTGAATATCTTATTTTGAATATCATACATTGCAACCCTCTGAAGACAATGAGTGATGCTTTTCCTGGTGGACATTTTAAAAGGGTCACTTTATAAGGGTGAGATTGCAAAATACCTCTCACTTTTACTATTCCTATTAGCACAGAATTATCTTTGATGTTAATTTAGTATGCATTTTTGCATACAGTCAAAATAGCTTTCAAGGTATATTTAACAACCATATTAGATTATATGGATCTCCTTTTTTCCTTCTTGCTCACCTGCTTGTTGTGGGAGAGCTGTCAGGTATCAGCTGAAAGGCTGGTGATATTAAGATACCCTGTACGTAGTTGTTAGCACTGAGAGTGTACATAACACTACATCCTTTCTTCCTCTTCTTTCTGTGATACTGATTGAAAGGCCGAAAGGAATTCTTTTTCTCTTATACTGAACATTTTGGCCATACAGTTTGAGTAAAGCCTTTTAGATTTCACTTAATCTTTAGCAATTAAAACTGTGACAGACAAGACTTCTTGCTTTCTTTCACAACCCAGAAATGTAAAAGTGTACAGAAATTAATCTAAAATTGATGGGTAAAAAAAAAAAAGAAAAATAAGGAAACAAAGAGTGACTGAGAGTGACTGTGTGGGTAAACTAGATGGGTAAGGCTTTCAATAACACTGTGATAAGTCTATGCTGTAGCAGAACTACTGCAATTCTTCTCCCATTCTGTAAATATTTGTTAATTGTCATAATACTGTTTAAACTGCAAGGAGTGAATAAGACACCTCTAGAATGCCATTTTGCCCTATAACCTCAGCCTACATATGAGTATTGGCAGATTGAAGAATTAAGGGAAACATGGCTGGAATCCATTTGGGATGGAAAAGCATAAGTAACCTTGATACTGCCCTGAGCCCATGTTACCATTACTTGTGATGTGCTTGTCAACTCTGAAGATCTTCAAATGTTAAGTGGAGTCGATACAAACTAGATGAAATCCCAGGCAGTTCTGTGGTGGTACCTAAAATTAAGTTCTGGAAAAATGAAATAACCTTTCTGTAACATGGTAAAAGCACACTGAACAGTGAAATAAATCCATAACTTGAATGGTCTCAACTCCAGCAATAATAAACAGGGTCATCATATCCAATATTTAAGCCCTGACTGCCTGATCATGAGCTTATTTATTACTAGAACACATTATTTATATAATATCCTTGGTGGATGGTGCTTCTCGGGAAAAATCCCTCTAAAGTTATAAATGTATCATATAGGGAATTTGAGAAAGATACAACTGTAACACAAACCAGCTGGGAATAACACTTGTTTCTGGAGTAAAGTCTAACATTTTGGAGCATGGCAAACTTTGGGTGTAACATTCAGTTAATTTTTTTGATAATCTTGAAGATGTGGGAGGGGTTCAGTGAGGTTACCCGTGACAGCAGCACAAATGCACGCCCGTTTAAAACGATCCTGTGCAATCTTTGTTGGGTTTGAGAACGAACCCTCAACAGCAGCAGCCGCCCGGGTTGTGCTTCCGGGAAGGTGCCTGTAGCGAAGGGAGCAGCTGGGCGATCCTCCGGCTCCCTCTCCAGGACATCGGGCTTAATTACAAATAAAACCTCCTGCTCTGCAACTCCTGCAGCCTTCTCATGGGCAAAGGGAGGAGCAAACCCCAAACGTCACAGGCATAAGCCTAGGACAGAAGAATCCCCAGTTCTTTTTGGTAGGTTCGTTTTGGTTCGTTTTGGTACAAATTACAGTNCCAAACGTCACAGGCATAAGCCTAAGACAGAAGAATCCCCAGTATAAGGTTCGTTTTGGTACAAAATACAGCGAGAGAGGGATGCAGGCAGCTCTGAGCATTCCTTAGGAAACGCTGCCAAACGCCAGTAGTGCTCAGCACTTCAATACAATGTGAACAGATTGGACAGTAACTCCCCTGGTCACTATGTGACCTGGCCACGCTCTGACCATCGGCAGCTCAGCTCAGCAGCCCCAGAACATCCCGCTCCCACACATCACTCACGGGGATCAGAGTGCACTCCTGCTCATGGAGCGGGACACTGTCACTGACCCGGACGCAGGGTCCAAGGTGTAACTTCTCTGCCTTCAGCATGCAGCAAAGGCAGGGTCCTCTTCTCAGATCTGTTTGTAGTCAGATTCACTCCTCCACAGTTTTTGGGTTAATTCTGTTCAAATTTGAGCATAATTTCTGCTCTAGGTGTCCTAAGGTCATCCAGTTAGATAGTTCTTCGTTTAATTTGTGATGCCCATCAGTCTCCAACTGTGTTCCCTTTTACTGTTAGTTTTGACCTCTTATCTTAAAGATTAACAGTTCCTTTCTATTTTGTTAACCCAATTGCCTTAAAACTGTATTTTATACATTTGCTTGAGGCAGATTTCAGCTGTCCAGGGAAGGCTATGCAAAATCCTCTACAAAGGAGGTAGGGTGAATTGGCTTTGGGAAGCAAGATTTTCATAGCAGGGGGACTTCTGTGAGAAGTTGACAGAAGCTTCCCCCATGTCCAGTGCCCAACACCAACCGGCTCCAGGACAGACGGACAGACTCACTGCTGTCCAAGGCTGAGCTGATCAGGGATGATGACAGCATCTCTGAGATAACAGAGTTAAGAAGAGGGGGAAAAAAAGCCCTATACAACTGCAGCCAGGAGAGAGGAGAGAGATGGTGAGAACAACAGACCTGCAGAGCCAGGGTCAGTGCAGAAGGAGGGGCAGGAGATGCTCTAAGCACCAGAGCAGAGATTCCCCTGCAGCTCCTGGTGCAGACCATGGTGAGGCAGCTGTGCCCTTGGAGGTCCATGGGATCACAGAGATCCACCTGCAGGAGGATTCCATGCCAGAGCAGGTGGATGCCCAAAGGAGGCTGTGACTCTATGGGAAGCCCATGCTGGAGCAGGCTCCTGGCAGGACCTGTGGCCTATGGAGAGAGGAGCCCACACTGGAGCAGGTTTGCTGGCAGGACTTGTGACACTGCGGAGGACCCCCACTGAAACAGGCTGTTCCTGAAGGACTGCATCCCATGGGCGGCATGCACATTGGAACTGTTTGTGAAGAGCTGCAGCCTGTAGGAAGCACACATTTTGCAAAAGTTATGGCAATTTTCTATGGGAGGGACTCCACGCTGGAGCAGGGAAAGAGTGTGAGGAGTCCTGCCCTGAGGAGGAAGGGGTGGCTGCAGCCACGATTCTCTGTCTCCCTGTGCTGCTGTTGAGAAGTAAGTGGAGTGCAGGAAGAAGGAATGGGTAGGGGGAAAGTGCTTTTAAGATCTAGTTTTTATTTTTCATTATCCTACATTGATTTGATTGGCAGTAAATTAGACTAATTTCCCCAAGTCAAGTGTTTTTCCCACAATGGTCACGGGTGACTGATCTCTTCTTGTCATTATCTTGACTCATGAGCCTTTCCTTATATTTTCTCTCCCCTTTCCAGCTGAAGAGGGCACTTGGTATCCAGCCATGGTCAACCCAGCACACAAGAGCTCAGGAGCTGCGAAACGATGGATTACATCATGCTTTACCAGAACAGCACCAGTTTCACAGAATCACAGAATACTCTGAGTTGGAAAGGACCCACAAGGGTCTTCAAGTCCAGCTCTTAGGTGAATGGCCCATAAAGGGATCAAACCCACAACCCTATCATAACTAGCACCCTGCTGTAACTAAATGAGCCTTGAGAACATGATTCTTAGGAGCTGACAGACACAGAGAGACCTAGGAACCAAAGAAGGAGCAGATTCAATCAGTAAAGCATATAATCAGGTGATGTGAATTACAGGTTCATAATTAGGAGGATAAACAGCTGAAAAAGGGTTTCATCAGTATAAAGGTGGCAGCCTTTCTGTTTAATCCAGGGCTAGAAAGGCTTTGATTTATATGTAGGCCCTAGAAAGGAGATTTTTTTTTTTTTTGCATGGTGCTGTAAAGGAAAAAGCACCACGCATAGAGGCTGAGCAAATGAGTAATGGAGCTGAGCCTGGTGCAGAGGTGAGAGCTCTTTGGCTGCTAAATATAAATGATCTTACTTAAGACATTAAATATATTGACTTTTCTGGTTTACCTTCCTTAATTTTCTAGTGATGACTAAGGAAATCCCATTTTCTAATTTCCTAGCCTAGAACTGTTGCTCTAAACTTAAGACTAGTTTATTATTCAAATGAGACCTTTCTGAGCAAGAAATTTGTTGTCATGTTGTCACAGCTGAAACTGCTCCTAATTCCTGTCTTCTCTTACAGGTTGTTACTAATAGGAATATTATTCTCTGGAGCATGGACTCAAGAGAGATCAGGTAATGCTACTATAAACTGATTTCGCATCAGTTTCCAGGTTTTTCCATGGGTGATATTTAGGCTTACGTGTGTGTTTCAGAAGAATCTGAAGCTCTTGTGTCAGCCTTACTTGAATGTTTTTCTGAGAAACTTTAAACCTACAGGGATTTGTTGGAAACTACACTCTTAATTTTTACTATATTTATATAAATATATATATTTTATATATGTTTACTATATTTAGTGTCACTATATTAAGTGGACATTTCTACCTTTCCTCACTCTGCTAACAAGTACTGATGAATCAATAAGGACTTTATTCTTATTTTCTTGAGTGTAGTTGTTACTCACCATACAGTATATAAGATCTTTTATCATAGTTTAACTCAGCTGGTAGCTAAGTACCAGGCAGCTGTTTGCACATTCCTCATTCCCAGTGGAATGGGGAGGGGATTCAGGAAAAGTCTCTAGGGTTGAGAATAATATTTTAATAAATTGAACCAAGTAAAATGTGATAATAGTAATAATCACAATTTTAATTTTTAAAATTATAAAACCAAGAAAAAATTGTGATGCACAATACAGTTGCTCATCAAGACTGATGCCCAGTCTGTCCTTGAGCAGGGATTGGTGTCTCCCAGCCAACTCCCCCAGTTTATATGTAGGTCATGGCACTCTATTGTATGAAATATATGTTTGGGTCAGTTCAAGTCAGGAGTCTTTGACTTGATGCTAAATGCTGCTCAGCAAGAACCAAAACTTCAGCGTGTTATCAACATAATTCTTACACTGAATCCAAACTATAGTTCTGTACCAGCTACTAGGAGGAAAACAAACTTCCAGCCAAAACCAGGACAAAATATTATAAAAATATCAGTGTTTTGCCTCAGAGGAAGCAATTTTCTTAGCCAAAAGTGCTTCCTTAGAAAACAGAGCAGGTCCTGGAGAAGCACGTGCAGAGAACTGTTTCTGGGACTGTCTGCCCTGCTCGTGGTGGGTTCTGTATAAAACATATTGGCAATTCCCAAAGATCAAAGTAAATAGATAATGAAGAAGGTTTTATCCATCTTGGAGCAAGATATAGGGTCTGCACTGAATCCAGGGGGTAGTTTGGAGCACGGGTGGAATAGGGTCATGTTCTCCAGCATCTGTCTGATGCTTCATAGTGTGACCATTCCTGATGTGGGAATTGCATCACTACTTAACTTCAGGCTGTAGTGCTGAACCCTCTAGGAAAAAGAATCCTCTCAGCTCTTAAAATGCACCATTATTGTAAAAGGTCTAGTTGGTGTTAGCTCATGATGCCATACAGACTCCTGTTTGAAGCAACAAATCCCCATTTATTAGAAGTGCATGTCAAACAAGAAGCCTTCTCTGGTCTCTAGTCCTACACTTAGGACAGTTTTACCTGCTTCCTGCCTGTAAGAGGTTTAAGAGCCATGGCCTGGTTTATTGTGTGGTAGTATCTTGGAACTGGAGCTTCTCAAGCCATTGCCTTTGCTCCTGTGTGGTCCTTTCCCAGTACGAGCCAGCTGGCTTCTGGTACTTGGGCAAGTGACCGGGGCAGGCTGATGGACAGCTTATATGGCTGCTCCTCACCCAAACTGCTTTTGGGCTCTTCTTGTGAATAGAGGGGTAAAGGTGGAGGTTCCTGGTTATTTTGGGGTTTGTTTGTGGGGTTTTGTTGGTTGAGATTTTTTGGTTTACAAGGTTGGGGGTTTTTTCCTCTTTTCAGGAGTGTGTGGGTGTAGTTTTGTTTACATTTTTTAGGTTTTGTTTACATTTTTTATCTTCTGTGAGATAAGAATTAGGAGGAATGCAAAGCAGGCTCCAAACTTTAAAAAATATAAAGAAGTTTATTAACAAAACTAAAAGAAAAAAGGTGTAATAAGCATCAGAATAAACCTTCAGAACGCTTCCCCTCCCCATCCTCCTCCCACTTTTACAACATAAAGACATAAACTTGGGATTATTTCCATCAATTTACCACCTCTATAACAGTCTTTCATCAGCTCACTTAGGGAGAGAACTCTTTTGTCCATGCTATGGGGCTTCTCCACAGAATCCGTCTTCTCGTGGCTTTAGTGTCACAGCACAACAGCCTCCCAGGGTGGTTTTCAGCTGGCATGTGTGAGTCCCTTTCCTTGACTTACAGTTTTTCCACAACTGTTTTTGAGGGTTCAATCTTAGCTAATGGGGTACTATTTTAAGGATGAGCTGTTTAAGAGCAAACGTTCTCTTCATTTATCTCTGGGGTCATCTGCATCTCTAGGAACAGAGGTCTTCTTCCCTGGGAGCAAGGGTCTGCACTTCATCACTATCTCTCTCTGTTCAGGCTTTTCATTGGATCACAGCTACTTCAACATTTACTTATTTCAGCACAGGCATCTTTGCTTGTGGCAGTTTGAATGCTCCACCCCCCCATGCTTATCACAAAATTACAAGGGGTTCTCTGATGTATTCATAGTCCATCACCATAGCTTTACAAAAGAACTTCAGCTTTTAGGTGTTGAAGCATCTCCTCTATCTCCTCTCTCTGGGCTTCAGCTCTTTTCTTCTTCACTGACTTTTGTGTCACCATCATGGTGTCTCTTTACGTGCCTTTGCCTTTCCCTTTCCTCTGACCTGGGAGCGGACTGATGTCTGCAGGTTTCATTTCTTCTGGGGAACTTACAGCACTGAAGGGGTTCATCTTACCCGGGCCTGGGCCTTGCAGCTGGAACTTATCTTTCACTGGTGGTCACACGATCTCTGCCAAACGGCGGTGGGACCGGAGAGGGGCCATCCACGCCACAGGACCGGTTTGCACGGAGCACAGCCACGATCTTGCCAAGCCGTGCTGGGAGGGGCTGGCCCTCATGGAGCCGCAGGCTGTGGCCAGGCCCCTGCTGGGACAAACGGCCAGGCCCAGCCCCACATGGCCAAGCGGCCAGGCCCAGCTACCTGTCCAAAGGCTGGAAGCAAAAGGGCGATTCCTGGGGTTGCTCATCTTTAAATGCGTCTTTTACAGAGGCATGTCCAGCTTCTTAAGTGGCTTAACAGAGTTGTCAATATCCAAATTAGCCAATTTGATTAGTTCTGTAAGGTCTGGAGGAAGTTACAACAGTCCCTTGCAAAAAACATCACTTCCATGGCTGGTGCAATGTTTTTTCTTCACTAAAACTCCAAGCTGTGTTATCCCATGACAGTGGGACTTTCATATTCTGTTTTATTTCATCTAAGGTGTTCAGATCAGGGCAGCCAGTGTAGTACATTTATGACCCTGTTCCAAAATCCTATTTCCATGACTGGCTGTTGCAGGTAGCATTGCCAAATCATCTGACACTGTTACTACTAGGATACTAATTCGGGGGCTAGATTTTCTCCTGAAATTACTGCCAGCATAAACACAGCCCCTCCTGACTAGAGATATATGACCATCACAACACTGACTTTATAAAGCAATCTGGGAAGCAGCACATTTGTTTGTATCTTATTTTCAATCCCCTACTTACCAGCCTTTCAATACATCCAACACAGGACCCATGAGTTCAGAGTGCTTGGGGAACCTTCTGAGGATAACGCTGAGCGCAGAATACTTTGAGAACGAATACGTATCTTTTTCTGTTGTCGGTAAGTCGTTGTAGAAGAACTTGGTGAGAGAATTACACATATGAAATGTTTAAAATTCTGAGGTGCTTCTATACTAGAATTCCCTGGGTTATTCTACTATTATAGAGCTTAGTAGGTTGGATCTCATTTTAAGTAAAGCCAGACGCCACCTTGATTTCTGTATAACCTATACTGTAGACTTGTTTTTTGATAACTTAGCCATGATTTGATGGTAGCCATGATAACTTAGACTTGATTTTGCTATCTTTGGGCTCAAATTGAAATGCACGTGGTAGTTTCTAGGCATATTAAGGCCGGTGGATTTTCTTTGTAATAAGAATGTTTTCCAGTAACAGTACATGCTATTCTGAAAATTCACTAGCTGAAACTGGCACTACATTACTTATTTTTGCACTAGTGGCTTTTCACCTTGGCTTCAGCTTGGTGGAGGCATATACTTAATGAAGTTTAAAAAAAAATTAGCTGGACCCTCTAGATATAGACTTAATAGTCACCAAGTGACTATTTCACAGAAATACACTCTCAAAAGCATCACAGAATGCCCTGGAAGGGCACAGTGATATTGCTTTTGGGCTATAAACACCTGCTGTAACATTATATGTATAAAATGTAAATTTGCCTTGAAAAAGGTCTCCATGCCATGCACTTTTCTAGAAGGTTAAAATTGTGTCAAAACCCACTTAAAATGTGTACTTTATGCAGGGGTCTTCACTCATGCACAAAGACACTCTGCATCTGAGATACATGTATCTTAAACCGTAAAGGAATTTTTTTTGAAAGGAAAAAGCCCAAAACAACTAAAACGCAAAACAATAAAACGCTCAAAATCATAAAAATGGTTTTGTAAACTGAAAACATCCAAGCTAATCTTTAGTGTGTTCATCATCCTGGTGGATTGTCTCCTGAAGAGACTCTGCTGGGCAGACATCAGAGAAACATGAGCCTGTGCCAGCCACGGGTCAGCGTCCTGATGTTGCCATTGTCATCTGTCAATCCTGACAGCTTTGACACTGATGACCCATCTGACTGCTCTGGGCTTACTGGGGGTTTGCCCCTTTAGGATTTAATATCTTTCCATATTTGGTGGGTTTTGGGTTTTTTCTGACTTCAGTCCTTCAGCTGCAAGTGTTCGCTGTCCCAGTGTGCCAGCAATCTTACCTTTCTTTCTATAGGCTATGTCACAGCTCTTTCCCCACTTTGCAATTCCCTGAGCCCAGGGGACACAGCTGGGCTATATCAGAGCAGGTTTCTCAAGGAGTTTGCAGAGCAGGAGTTATACTTGTTAATGCAGCTCTTTGCTATTTATTTGCCTATAGATCAGTCTGGCACAGCCTGGGAGCTCGATGAGGCCATGGCAGCACAGTGCGGCTATAGAGTAACTTACAGCACCTGGAGCAGCATTGAGTTCCGTGCTTCTGCACTGAGCTGCCATGCTCACTTGGAGGTAAGTCTGTTAGAGACATTTTGGCTACAGTGCTCTTGTACACTAACTTTATGTGAGAAATGACCAAATTATTGATGGCTATTAACTGAGGTGTCATAATGTCTTGAGTATCTATCAGCAGAAAATAATTTCTTTCTCTTCAAATGTATCAGAGATCTGAGAATATTCCATGGTACTGCCATTTGGATGGCCTGCAGATAAACACGTGAAGTATATCACACGCGCCCTTGAAGCGCAACTACTTCCTTGTGGATAACAATAGGAAATTCCATCTGGCAGCTGTGTTGTACTCTGCCCTAGCAATATTTAATGTCTGGAGACACATCAGAGTGAAAACTCGAGCTTTGGTTGGTAGCTCACTGCTACTATATCATCAAACACAAAATCAGCTATAGTTTACATTTGTTTGGTTTGATTTTTCTTACTGTCCACTTCTGGGGCTCTGCAAAAAGAAAAAACCTGCTGCCTAAAGTGTTTATGTTGCTGTGTAGCTGTACACCTACATGCATATATCTTGTGTAGTTAATGAAATTGAAAATGATAATGCTTCAATATGGAGTTGCTCTTCTGTGCAGAGGCTGGTGGGTGTGTTTTGTAATTTGCTTTTGGGTCACAAGTATAGGTGGTGCCCAGCTAGGGAAAATCAGTCTAATGAGCAAGTGCTCCCTTTGTCCATGCAGAAAGACGTGTTCACAGTAACTGTACAAATCAAAGCATCTCCTACTCCTGATATGAGCAATGCTACAACGCATCTGAAAAGTGCAAGTTGCCATTATGGTCTGTGGAGTCCCAGAGAGTTAATATGTGAAAGTAACTACATGGAGGTGAGTACTTATGGGACAGTGCTAAAAGTAGGGAGGTAAGTACTGGAAGATACTCTTAGATTCTCTTTCTAATACGTATTCCTAGAATCTAATCAGCTTCAGACTGCCCCACCATGAGCAGCTTGTTAGTGAGTGCACAGTATGCATCTTGAGTGATACATTTATATTATGATTGTATAACCTATATTAGCACTAATAGCTAATAAAGCTGTGAAATGGTAATCAAAGAGTTAAGCTCATGGATTGAACTCACTGAATGTCTCCCCAACAAATCTTATTTGAGACAACAGAGATATATACTTCCTGAAGGAAGTTTCCATGCTGAATTTGTTGGGGAGAAGTGCAGAAGGGGAAATGGACTCCTCTCGGAAGAGGACATGGGAGTCAAGAATAAACTTCTGGTCTTAACTGGAAATAGAAATTAGAAGATAGGTGGAAAATTAAAAGAAACTGAAATCAAGCAGACTACAGGTAAAGCACCAGGCATGGTGTCATCTTTATCAAGGAAATGCTGGTTTCCCTTGAAGAAGACCTGTAGGGTATTGAAGACAAGGAAACAAGTGCTATCCACAAACTCCATACAGGTAGTTTTTCCTTTCAGGTTTCTGTCAGGAGGGAGGTGCCACAGACTATAAAAGACTTTGTTCAAGATGAACCTGAGGACTGGACTCTTGTCTTTCCAGAGGTAAAACTATCGGTTTTCTTCCTAGTAAAGGCTAGTGCAACCTCTGGCACAACCATCCTTCTATTCTATAATCACAGAGTACTTTCCAAAAATGCTTAAGTAGGAATAGCAGAACTTCTGTATCAAGTGGTTTTAGCATGTTTTTGTACATTAGAAAACAGCCTACAGCTGTCTGTAGCCTGTGTCTCCAAGGAAGAAGTCAAGTCTTCCCCAGGCAAGAGAGGGTGCAAAAAAAAAAAAAAAAAATTTAAGACCCTATGGCCCAGAAAAGAACTGTGAAGAGGCTTTTTTCTTCTTGAACTCTGTATGTGCAGTCTGCAGCAGGGCAGTTAGTGCCATTAGTTACTCTCTGGCACCCTTAATACACAAAATTTTCAGTGTGCGTGAGGTGGGGAGTGCTGGAGGGGTATCCCACTAGCAAAATTTACAATAAAACAACAGAACTGCTGGGCAATTCAATACAGTAAATCATTCAGTGTAGCAAACCTGTTACTTTGAACATCATATTTAAACAATTGATGAATTTCACTGGGTAGGCAAAAACAGAAGAAGCCTCAATATGGCAGATAGTGTTTCATCAGCCAGAAGAGAAAAGGGCTCTGCTTGTGAGCAATGCTTGGAGTGCAGGCTACGGACTCAACGCCACGGACTCCAGGGTTCTGCTGCGAGTGCCATACACTACTGCCCAAGTTCAGCTGGTTGAGGTTGGTGTGCTCCTTCTGGCTCAACCAGCCACCAGGCTGTGCAGGTCTAACCAGATGTCTTCCTTACAGGATCAGGGAATTACCTTTTCTGTGCTGAGATCAAGTACATTTTACAAATACCAGTGGGTGATCCTGATGGTGGATACTGCTGTGGCATGTCCTGTAGGTAAGGAGTGTGGTACCCTGCTCCAATGCTAAAACATAAAAGATTCACAGGTAATGAGCTGACAGCTTTCATGTCTTGTCCCTAAGATGGTGTGGACTACACAAACAAAACAATCACCTGGACTGTTCCAAAGTATATTCCACCACTCTCTGCTGGAGTGACTGGCTTTAAGGATGTGCTTGTGGAAGCTGGTGTGGATCTACAAAAACTCTCTGCCAAGGAAATGGCTTCCAGGAAATATGTGTTGTTGAATGAGTTAAATGAAATTACGATGAAGATTCCAGTAGGTGCAGAAGGTGGTTATTACAAGGTCGGTGACTTATGTTAGGCACGAGGCAAGCAATATTCTGGGGGTTTTGTTTGTTTTCTGATGAGGAATATTTCTTCATCTTGTTCCTTTCAAATGAAAGATGGGAGTGAGGGAGAATAAAGGGGTTTGTTAAAAACTCCAGAAGCCCTGAACAAAGATAGCTTTTGAAATCACCACTTTGTGAAGAACTTCTTTTCTTGCAAGCACAGATAAACAGAATCCTACACAGAGCTATTGATTTATGATTTCCTCAGGTTAACACAGAGCTTTCATCTATTAGTCCTGATGGTCACACTCCTTAGAGACAGTCCTAACTGGATTGTAAAGCATGCATGGATTCTATTGTATTTTACAGAGACCACTTAAGAATGGAAATAACCCATTAGTCCAGCAGACCGTGTGCTATTGGGGTGGGCTGAGATTACACATGTAAATCTAGTTGCTTGGAGTGGACTGAGTCCTGGGCAAATGTAGCAACTGAACCTCTACTGAAGTTGCAGGAGCAGCTCTTTCACTGTGAAATAGTCCCCTGCTGCTTTGAAACTCGGGGAGTGGGAGATAATTTTCCAAAGGAAGTCTCCTGAGTATTCTGATAGTCCAAAGAGAGATACAAGAGCTCCTTGTATTCCTTAGCAGAAAGGGTAATTGGTTGGTGCTGTAGTTTTAACTGACCTTGAGATGATCCAACATAACTTTAATGCAAAATCATGCTATACTAAAGGGTGCTGACTTGAAATTCTAGACTTCTGTGAACAATGGACAGCTCGGGACGAAATACAGCATTAACCTGTTCTTGGAACACCAGTGGGAAGACAACAAATGGGGACTAACCAAACATACTATCATCAAGGAAATAGAAACACCATTTGAACAAGCAGAAGTTGCTATAACCAATAGTAAGTAGCTGAACACTGAATTTAACGAAGGTTTTGGTACTGTTAAGAGCTTAATGCTACTTGTTCCTTTCCAGATTTAAATCTGAGTGAGAGACTAATGAATGTGACAGTGGGAACATTCCTCCCAGATGTTGAACTTGTGAACTTAACCTTTGAGGGGGTTGCTGTGGCTGTACCTGATGCTGTTCAGCATGGCTGCCTAATACACAGGGCCAGATATGCTAATGGAAGCAAAGCATTCGTAATACAAGTACCACTTGATGCATCAAGTGTTAAAAAAGAGGTGTGTACTAAGACACTACAGCATCCCATGATATAGAAGTGATGATATCACCTGGTGATTTTTTTTTTCCTCTCTAAATATGGTTTTTCCTAGTACATGAGTGAGGACATGAGAGCATACACCCTGAATGTCACACTCACTTTCATCACCCATCCGTCAAGTGAGACCTTTGTCATCCCAGTCATTGCACTGTCAGCTGTGAAGGATGCAGGTAAACTTTGTGGAACTTGAGCAAAACTGTGCCAAGCTGGCTGTGAACTGGGCTAACTTCAGCTGGAGATACTGCCAGTCCCAAGGATCTGTATTAAACTGATGGCAGCTGGCTGACTCTTGGCTGTTTTGCAGTACTGCCCAGCGCGAGAGGGTTTTGTGATGGGAGGAACCTTCATCTCATTATCACTCATGGGAATGTGGACCAAAACTGGCTACCTTTCATCTCAGACTGGCACCTGACCCCAGAGGCTGCACAGAAGTACAACTACAGTCTGAGGGACAATGGCACTCACCTGGCAATCTCTGTCCCTTTCATTTCTTCCCATGTGAACTATGAGGTAAGGCTGCCAACATGTAGCAATTGAAAGGCATGTCCTAGCTGTGAGATGTCAACCTGATGCAGTATATTCTTGAATGCAAAATAAGATTGTCTCAGAGAGAAGCTTTCAAAGGTATGATGGAGGATTGTTTTCTGCCCTTGTAAGAAAACTTATTTTCTCTGGGTTAATTTTGGTAGAAATAGGCAAGGAAAAAAGAAACATAATCTGCATTTACTTTAAGGCTGGGCAACTTTAATGACAACCATACAGGCAATGGAGTTCATATTGCATTCTATTGCAAAACAACTGAAAAAGCTCACTGTGTGAGCTTCTGGATTGAAAAGATACATCCTGTGGATTTGACTTTGCTCAAGCACCATTACCTTTGCCTTGTGATAACCTGCCCTCTTCGTTTTTGAAAGCTTTAGTTGAACAGGTTGTCTTTATTCTCTTAACTTGTGATTGTCATCTCCAGGGCTTTCATACTTCTGCAATAAAGGCTTCATTCTACTTAACCTTGAAGGATGGCATCACCCTGGCTCGGAGGAGGGATTTCTCGGTTTCCTGCATATTTTCACCTTCAGAGCTAATACGTAATAGCATATTGAGGATTAACTGTTAATGCTATTTGAGTTGCAAAACTAAGTCATGCAGTCTGAAATGTTTCTAGGTTTTAGAGTTGTGTGACACTCTATTTGTCAGATTTGTTACCAGTTAAGAGGCCACAAGGCAAGCCAAATTAAATATGGAGTGACTATCCTGCCTAGTACAGGAACAGGGAAAGGAGGTGGGAAAGTCTACTTCCCCTCACACCTCCAAAATCAAGAAGCTTTTTTAAAGGATTTTTGTGGTTGTTTTGAGAGTTGAATGAGGTGGGGGTTTTGGTGGAATGTGGGGAGAATCAGCCTATAAATTAGTCATTCTAAGCTATTCATTAGTATTAAGTGTACTGAATATCTTGGCTAGAAAAATCCTTTTGAAGAGGGTGAGAGCTCCTTGTGAGCTGCCAAAAGAACTTGCCAGAAACGCCATGCAGAACATCTTTTTTGTTATGCTGCAAAAGGAGTTTGAATTCTGATTTGTGTGAAAATATCTGTTTCTCTTTCAGAGTGCCTGCCCAATGGCACTGTGATTATTACTGCAATAAAACTGGTAGGTGATGAAGACCTGGACACTGGCCTGCTTGTCTTGAGGGACAGACAGTGCAAACCCAGTCAGGTGACAGAGAAGATGGCAACCTTCAAGTTCAATGTGAACACCTGTGGAACAAGTAGAAAGGTAAGGACTTATTCACATGAATTTTACTCAGCATTGGGGGTAGGGTTATTGCTAGACCTGGCAGAGGTTCAGAGGTGAGCAGAAGCTGCATGGAAGTCACAGCTGAAACCAGCATAGTAGCACATCTATACTCTTTTTCTGAACTTACTAAGTTTGGTTGAGCAGAAGTTATTTGGTAAATTTTTTTTTTCAAGGTCAGAGGTGCTTTCTGAAACTAGCCTCCAGTTTGACACCTCTGAATTTTCCAGTAGTGGGCGTGAATGAAAGTTAATGCTGGTGAGATGAACTTGTATGCCTTGCAGAAGCTGGTTGGGTATTGCTAATGACTATGTGGCCAAAGACTGGTGTGGGTACTGTTCCTACCACCAAATACTGTTCAAATAGAAAACAGAGAAAATAATGGAGAATCAGAACATGCCTAAATACAGATCATTATAAATGCACCTTGCTTCTGCATTGTTGCATCTCATTGTACTCACTGATTCAGTAAACAGACACGATTGTTGTTTTTCTCAGAACCCATGCACTCCCTTTCTAGGGTGTTCTGTCATATTCAAGCTAATAGACTTTTTTCTTGACCATGGTATAGCTGTCAGCTATGGCCAGCTTTAGTTCAGTGGGCACTGGGCTGTTGGCTGGTAATTTCTGGCCATTTCTAAGCATACTCTGCTCAGTGCAATCTTCCAGTCAAGTGGAGGGATGTAGACATTGTGTCAAACACAAATCAGACTCTAATGGCACTGTCCTGTCATGATGTACATCTTTCAGTTCAACGGCACAACTATGACATATGAAAATGAGGTACTCTATTTCAGACCTGGCAATGATACACCCATATACCAGTAAGTATCATTCCCGATAAAAATGTTGTACATGTTATTTTGGTTGTAAAAATCTAATGCTAAACCTCTTCTCTCAGACTGAAATTTCTCTGCTTGTATGCAGTTGAGCAGACTGTTGATGTCAGGTATGAATCTAAGAAGAGCCCATCACCCAGTATTAAACCAGAGTCTGGTTGTCTTGCTCTTTCATTGAAGCTTTTCAAAGGTAACATTTATGAGTTATTACTGTAAGATGATACCTCTGCCAGCAGAAAAGGCTGACTGAAGCCTGAACCAAACAGGTACCCTGAATGGAGTGGCCTTGATGAAGTTTCAAATTGATTTTCCCTTCTCAGTATCTTTATTGAGAAAATTTTAAATTAAAATTTTACTCCAATGCATTTTTACAGGAGCATCTCAATTCTGGATCCTCAGAGCCAAGGAATATGGTTGAGATTTTTGCTTTCAGTGCTGATCTTGGTTTCTTGCCATTCTATCCCCATTTCTTGACATTTGTATGCTGTCCCAAGATTTACTAATACTATGCCAGAGTAAATGGTAGTTGAAAAAGGAGTGAAGCAGAAAATTTGTGAATACTTACTCCATAAAAAGTAAGTATTCCATAAAAAGGAAGCTCTAATATCAATACTCTCTTGCAGAGAAATCCTATACAGAGCCCTACCAGGAATCAGAATATCCTGTGGTAAAATACCTGAGGGAGGCCCTGTATTTTGAAGTTGAGCTGCTCCAGCCTAAAGATGCAAGACTGGACCTAAACTTAGATGACTGCTGGGCTACAAACTCCCAAAGCCAGGACAGCCTTCCACAGTGGCACATCCTTATACATGGGTGAGGAAGTCTTCCCTCCCGTTTGGTAACTGTTCAGCACAAGGTGCAGTACCTCAGGTGGGAGGAAAGGGGAAGAGTAGAAGTCGCCTTGGGTGCAATTGCTGCTAGGCTGTGTCAGCACAGTGGCTGTGCCTTCTGGGGGCAGCAGGTCATGTGAGTGGCCAGAAGTGCTTCTAGCTAACAGTTCTGGCTGGAGAGGAAAACAAGCAACCCTGACTGTAGCCAAAGGCAGGGATCATGAACTGGGAAGACTCTATTCATTCCCCTATGGCCCAAGGAAAATGGAAAGGGAAGCTCCTCTGTATTTCACCTCTTTGCTGCATTTGAAGATCTGGTTGAAGATTTAAATATATTTTGTCACTTTCCTGAACAGGTGTGAAAACAACAAAGACTCCTACAGAACTGTCTTCCACAAAGTTAATTACAGCCTCAGAGTAAAATTTCCTCAGCACCTAAAGAGATTTGAAGTGAGGATGTTGGCCTTTGTCCTGGGCACATCTCTGTTACAAGAGCAGGTGAGATGTCTCTGTTCTGATGAGAGCTGTTGGCAAGCCTGGGGTGGTGCATGCAGCCAGTGTTGTGTAAGGGCTCAGCTGGCCAGGGGATACCTGGAGCTAATGACACCTCCTTGAAGGCATAACACTCTGGGAGCGGTGAGTAAAGACCAGCCACTTGTTTGGTTCATAGAACAAATTTATAGACTCATTCAGGTTGGAACAGACCTCCAAGATCCTCAAGTCCAATCTTTGGTTACCATCATGCCCACTAAATAATATTGTCAAGTGCCACATCTACTCATTATTTGAACACTTCTGGGAATAGTGACTCCACCACTTTCCTTGGGAAGTTGTTCCAATGCTTTACCACTTTCAGTGAAAACACTTTTACCTAATATCCAACCTGGTGTGATCTGAGGCCATTTTCCCCTTGTCCTGTCACTAGTTGCTTGGGAGAAGAGGCCACCCCCCACCTTGCTACAACCTTCATATTCTTTGGGGTCAGTACACATGGGATTCTAAATAGGAGTTCCCTAAACATAAGTATTCTTGTCTTGTAGCTGTATTTCCACTGCAGTGTGGTGATCTGCAACACTAAGCAACAGCCTCTAGACATTTCTTGTCCAAGGAGATGCAGTCCTGGGAAACACAGACTTGGTAAGAAAACCGGCATGTCTCAAGTCTCTCCTGAGTGTTTATCAGTAATTTGGCATGTACTCTCATGAGTTGTGTCAGGTCTCAGACTTCTAGTCCTAGAATATGCTGTACAGGGAATTAAAAGCTGAAATGTCTTACAGCCCACAGTGTACATCCACATGGGCAAGTGTCATCTGGACCAGTGCTTTTTAGGAAGAAAAGCAATCAGGAGAGGTTGGTGTCAATCTTAAATTACACTACTGGAACACCAAGTGTACTGCTGCTGCAACATAACAGACTTGTGCGTACCTCTCTTCTCCCTGCAGGTGAATGCACTGACTTCTGACAGACTAAAGAAGAATTACTTTGTTTCATGAAGCCACAGTTGGGTGACCTAAGCAAGCACAGCCTGCTGCCCAGATTCACAAGTAAATCTGTTTCTGCTGTATCTACTGGGCAAATAGATTGGCAGTGTCTACTGAGAAAAGGCTCAGCTAACCACTATTGGGTGTAACTCTTAAGTTAAATTTGTGTTATTCTTATCTGTTCCTCTACAGCATTAAACTCTTAATTCACCTGACCTAGGGTAGTGGTTTTGTTTGCATTCTTTGCCTTCTGTGAGATAAGAATAGGGAGGAACACAAAGCAGGTGTCAAACTTAAGAGAATATAAAGAAGTTTATTACTAGAACTAAAAGTAAAAAGGAATAACAAAGAATTAAAGCAAAAAAAAAAACCTTTTTCCTCCAGCACCTCCCTCTTTTACCCAACCCACACAAAGGATAGCAGACTATGATTTTGGTCAGTATAAACCTTCAGACACTTCTCCTCCCCCCATCCTCCTCCCTCCTTCCACTTACAATATCAAAACACAAACTTAGGAATTATTTCAGTCAGTTTACCACTCTAAAATAGTCTTTCATCAGTTCATTTAGGGAGATGAGTCTCTTTTGTCCATGCTATGGAGCTTTTCCACAAGAAACAGTCTTCACATGGCCTCAATGTCACAGCACAACAGCCACCTGGGATGGTTTTCTGTTGGCACATGTGAGTCCCTTCCCTCTATTACA
>VYZQ01045650.1:0-14517 GCA_013400655.1 Mystacornis crossleyi | reverse complement strand
ACCCTGTGGGCTGAGGACTGGGTAATGCTCAGTCTGCAGGCAAAATCTATTGAGAAATCAAGGGAGACTCCTCTAATGTGCTGCCAGGGTTTTGGACCTAAGAGAGCACAACCACAGGTACTTTGGGTGGTGTGGTGACTTCCTTGTGTTTTCCATCATGCTGACTGTCTCCCTAAGAAATGGGGAGTTTTCTCCAGCTGAGTGAGTGGCAATCTTCATCTGCTATGACAGCGCTCTACCAGCACAGCACAGGCTGCCTTGAGCAGCCAGAGGCACCTTCTTTCTTACATTCGTGTGGGGGAAGAGTGTAACAATTAGAGACTGCTGTGAGAACCAAGAATGCAGTTGGGCAGCCTATTTCAGTACTGTTAACTGTCTTGGTTGTGACTTCCTGGGTTTTCAGTTTTTTTCTTCAATTCAAGATTCAAGGAGATCATCAGGCCTAGAAATTTGGTATTTACAATCTTGTCTAAGACACCTTCATTCATTTTCATAAGCTTAGTCAACACCTTGAGATACTTTATCTGTTGATGGGCTTTTAAGAGTTGTAGAAAAGCAAGGTGATGCCCAGGTACACTGTGGTTCTATTCTTCAGCTCTTCTAAAAGCTTTGTTTAGTGCTATTTTGAAGGATATGTAAAGAATCATCTTATCTATTAACTTTTCTGATATGTGGGAAAATTCAAGGACATTTCCCTCCATGGTTGGACAAGGATTTATGTAAAGCTTCTTGTCAGATGTTCCAACAGCCTGTGAGATACACAAAATCCATTTGAATATCAGTAAACTCTTTTAAAGATATGATAGTAGTACTCTCTCTACCTCAGAGGTATCTGTTTATACTAAAATTCAGGAACTGCCTTCCTGGTTATATATATTAAAAAAAAAAGAAAAAATCTTCAAGTGTTTTATCAACACCTCTTTGCCTTTTAAGTGGATATTTTATGACCACATGCTTTTCCCCTGGTATTTGGGATGTTATTTTTATATCCCTGTTAACACAAGTTGAAAGCAGATCAATCTTCTTTGTTTATGCTTAACGTCTTCTGCAATTTCAACAGGTGAATGACAAAAGTGTAAGGGAAAAGAGAAGTCTGGTGTGATTTGTTTTTATAGGAAAATAGGAACAATAACAGAAATGTATGGCAGATAGTTATTTACATTTCAAATAAATGTTAAGTCTCTGCTAATAAGTAACCTCATATCTGGTCACTGATAGAAAGACAGAAATCTCATTTCATATAGTCTATATTCAATGACAGCTAGTATTTTAAAACTCTACTGTTTTCATGACTTAAAGCAGCAACAACTTACTATTAATACTGAAAATCTAAGGAAACTGATATTTACTTTTTTGTCCCAATTTTCTCTCATTGGCATATGCCTTTGCTTTTCCTTTTAAATGTCAATGTCTTCAGTAAATGCTATACACCTATATCTGGAGCACAACATGTTCTGACAATGCTCTAATGATGTGGAAAGCTTAAGGAAGTTCAAGCCTTGGCTTCTGCCACAAGTCTTTTTGAGTCTTTAGATAGCCACTTCTGTATAATTTCTGCTTTAATTTGTGCCTGTGAGTCCAGTGTTAGCTAGAATGCTAGAAGGGCATGTGCTTGGAAAGGAATGCTTTAAAGCATAAATAAGGTGAGTCTTTCTTCTTATCATGACAGCAAGTACGGTAAGAGAGCAAGCCTGGGCTGATGTTGGTGTATAAAGAAGCAAAAAGTCAGGGGCTTGATCAGGGAAGGGGGTTCAGAAGGACCCGTCTTCTATAACTCATTAGAAACAGACAGCTTTATTGGGATCTGTGAATTCTCTTTCCGGTTTCCTGCCTGTTAAAGGCAATAAGAGCATTTGTGGTTACATGGCTGGTAAGTCGGGGAGCAAAAGTCAGTCAAACACTAGCTCTTTAAAAGTTGGGGCTGTATTTATGTTCTTGTGGGATATTTTTTAGCTATTGCTAGGCAGAGTTGGAAGGATAGCTCCTGGCTTCCCTAGTCAGAGGGGATATGGCAGCTCCCAGATAAGCAGCTCCTCCAAGGAACTGGCCGAAGCCCATTTGCAGGAGGTTTTCTTTGTCCCTAGCACACCTATGTGCAGCCCAAATGTGTTACCATAAAACCTCTTGGCACCTACATGGTGCTCCTCAGCATAGAATTTCAAAGCACTGTGTGTGTTCGGACGGCCCCAGGCTCCCCTCTGCTTTGGGGGATGGGGGTGAGCTCTGTGGATTACAGAGCTGGGGCTTGCCTAGGGAGCTTCTTCCATGTGTGAGCCTTTAACCACTGGGGAATATTCTCTCCAAGGTACCTATCTTACCCTCAAGTGGGGATTTGGCCTCCTTGCCCTCCTCAGGGTCTATGTCTAGGTATTGCTCTTGCTGGCAGATAACACTGCTGCATCCTTTACATGGAGTAGGCAGAGAAGTTGTCATGCTCCTGGATTCAGGTGGAAAGTCTGCTGTGCAGTGTGAGGCTGTGCAAGCCTCCTGAATCCTAAGCTAGTCCCCTACCTGCAAGGCCTCCTGCTAAATGGAGCAGTATCATATCCTTCTAGCTGCCCCAGAACAGCCTCTGGTCCCTGAGGTAGCAAAATAAACCCAGAGTCTATTCTCATATCGTTGGTATCAGCAACTGCTCCCTCCAGCAGCACCAACTGCCTGGCTCATGGCACCAAAGGAGTTAACTGCTATAAAATCCATTATATGTAACTGCCTGCTCTGCTCTGCCTTTTCCTTCATAATAAAAGCGTTAGGGTGGATGCTGGGCTGAGATCCCTCTTTTCCCTGCCTTCTGAAACTTTTAGCACTCTGTGGTTACACCTGGTTCCCCCTCAGCAACTCACCCAGAGAGGAGGCAAGGGCACAACTCTGAGCATGAAGAACAGCTCAGGAAACAGCTGGTGGAGTCCAGTCATCTTACCTGATTAGGGGCCACTTGCTCATTTCTCTTGCCTTCAGTCTGCTTCTGGGCTGTTTGGCTCAGTGAAAAGTGTGTGTCTTAAAGTCCAGAAGTACTTGTTTAAAAGGCAAAAAATATACTTATGTGCAGCAACAGATGGTAATCACCTCATCAGTAAACTGAGAGTGAAGGAGTGGTAGTTCAACCAAATTGCCAGGCTTTTGTATCTCAAGGCTTTTCCTGAAGTTCTAAAATCCATTTCAAGTAACTAATTTCTATAGAAGGAATTTCAGTAGTAATGTGCTAACCTGCAACAGGGTGAGCTCTTGGGGATGGAAGAGTTAATTTAATTGTGTAGGACTAACCCTAGTTCCCTCTCCTGTATCTTTTTAGAATGGTAAACTCTATCCCTTAGAATGTAATTTAATTTTTCAGCAATGGCCTTTCAACTATTTTAGCTTTATTTCCATGTATATTTTTAACGTGTTGAGAGAAGGTGCTTGTATGTGAGAGATGTTCTCTACTTCTGTGATTTGTGCAACTTCTTCAGACTGAGGTACAAATTTTTGCCTCTCTTCTTCAGACTGTTGTAGTGTTGCTGTTAGAGTTCACTACAGCTTTATGGATCTTACAGTCCTGAAAGTTAGATCTCATAACCATAAGTGGGGAACTTGATCTCTTTCACATCACTTGGATATCCTAAACTCCTAGGCCTAAAGGAAGAGGAACCTTAACTGTATTCAATTTTATTGAGAATAATGAAATCCAACATTTATTAGCAGCAGGCCTTGTAGTGTCTTTTACTGTGAATACAGTACTCCATATTATTTTCTCTGCATCAGTGAAATATGTATGCCAAGGGGAAGAATTACAAAAGGTGGGGCTTATAGAGATGTTTTATGTTAGGCAGAGCAAGAATTCATTTCTTTCTGGGAGGGGAGGAACAAACCTGACGTATCCTGAGAAACCTCAGTCACAGGCAGGTACTAAACCTACTTCCTCCTCTTCCCACACTTAAGTTGCACCCCCTCCCTCCCCACCTCAGGTGAGAGATCCCCTGAAAGGGGATCAAACAAATGGTGCATGAGTACAACCTATTCTAATAAACCGTCTGCATTGTGGATGGGGGCTTTGGCCCCACTGTGGCACAGGGAGAGATTTAGCACAGCTCTTTCCCCGAGGTCAGCTTCAATGCAACCCTGTCTTTCTGGAGCCTGGGGCAGTGGCTCCTGGAATGCTGGGGCCAGGGAGTAGGCACAGCCAAGGTCTGGTTCACTGACACAAGTACAATGTTCCTCTGAGACTCACAGCCTTGCCTTGGTGGTTACCTAGAGCTGTTGCTCCACCTTGGACTTGCAAGAAGGCAGAGGAACTCCCTACACACCTAAAAAGTTACAGCCCAGCTAGTTCAGAGCCTTTACCTCCCCCTTTCACGGGGTGGTGGGAAATGCTGACTGAGCCACTTCTCAAAGGTGCAGGGTATCTCCTCCTGGAACACTTTTGCCGTACGCAGCTTTGTGAGCAGCAGCTCAGTTATCAGTCTTTGTTTGCAGATGGGTAAACTGAGGCAGAAATGCTGGATGACCAGCCAAGGTCATAAATAAAATAACAATGAAAGTAGATCCTTTTAACTCCTTGTTTCTCTGCTTTAACCATGATGCTATAGGCTCCAACGCTGGAGCATATAGTCTCTACCTGTAGTTTCAGGTGTGGAACATTTAAAGGACAAAATTAAAAGTCTTCTCACAAATAGATTTTTGGGTCTTCGAGAAAGAACGTGGGATCAAGCTTTCAGTTAGAGTTCTGTGCAAGGGTATCCCACGGGTATTGTGCTGTTTCAATCCTTCGCAAAACAGATCCAGCTCGACCTTCCCTCTGTGGTAAATCTGCTCAAATCTGGATCGGCTGCACAGATTTATACTGAAGAATTCTCTGCTGCCATTAGTGTTGCCACCACTGTTGACAGTTTTACAGGCCTTTAAAAAATTATTCTGCTTCTATTCTTGCTGAGACACTAAAGCCTGTAACAAATCTAACATGGTTTAAGTGCAAACAGAAACATATAGGAAATGCTTAAATGTGGTTACATCTGAGCGACAGTGTTACTTGCATAAATTTGAGGGTAGTTGCTTTTTTGAGATAGAGTTGTATTTCATTCTGATTGCTCTAATCTGCACATACCTTGAGGGAGGAGCACCGAATCAGCTTAGGCTGATCCTTGGAATAAAAAACGCACAAATGTTATTGTGTTTCTTTCCAACAAACAGAGGGAAAGAAAAAAAAAAGAAGGATGCAATAAAGTCTTAGCTTTGCGTTGTTCTGCTACAGGATTTATCCACAAACTTAAACCATCTGCCCCGCACACATGTGCTGATGTGGGGGGACACAAATCTGTTACCTTCCAGCTGCTGTGCTCTTTATGCCTTACATTTCCTCAAGCAGGAAAAGTTAATATGACTAAATTAGCCCCCCACAACTGAGGTTTGCTCCTCTCTGTCTTACTTCATAGGCCAAGTCTTATGCAGCAGTCAGGCAATGAGATTTACAAAGCAGCACATTCTTCTGGTGGTGTGGTGCCCATCAGCTGAAAGTCAAAGTAATTAAAGATTAAAACTACAACTACATCCTCAGTTGTTTTGGGGGGTTTTTTTGGAAGTGTTTTGTGTGCTGGTATTACAGAACTGCGACTCTCACAGCTGCGCTCACAGCTTTTAATAAAATGACACAATTACCGGAGCCCTCCTAGATTTCAGTACACCTTGAGAATAAAACTTCACATCTTTGTGAAACCTGAATCAATTTATTTCATGTCAGAGAGTAGGGTATCTCAAAATAATCTTATTTGTTCAAGAAATTTGATGTACAAATGTCTTCCATCATTTATCAGCATTGAAGAAGGGATTTTTTACACATTAAATACAGAAAAATTATATACTTCTGTATATATTAATAAAGAGAGGACTTAACAGCAATTTATCCATACAAAATGTCAGTTTGCTCATATTTCATTTTCAATATTTAGAAGTCATCACTAGATTTTACTTATCTATCAATAAGATTTATAACACAGGATACAGACTATGACACTGATATTTATTTGTTTACATGCAAAGATGTTTTCACTATTACTTATTTTCTTGATTTTTAGGTACAGTGGAAACGCGGATAAATAGACAGTACTTGAACTAAATACATGTTCTTCCTTATCCTATTATTAAAGTGCCTACAACTCAATACACTTAGTATTCTTACAAAGTTGTCATTTTTAAAAAATTCAGTTTAACACCTGTGGATTTACTATTGTCCTTATAAAACAAGATCAGTCAAAACAGTGATATGTAAATCCTAGGAAGATCAGTTGGCTTTTTTTTTTAATTTTATATCAGACTAGGTTTAATATTTCTCAAAAGCTTATTTAAAAAAAGGAAAATAAAAAAAAGGCAAATAGCTAGGCTTCTGTCTCAGTAACCCGCAGCTCAGGTTTTCAGGTAATCCTACATCACCTTCCAGCATCACGTCCCATGTACAGCAGTGGCTCTCCTTCCCTCGCGCCGTCCTCCTCTCACACCGTGCCCCACTGTACTCTGACAAGGAAGAAATTTTGATGGTTTTTTGTTTGTAAAGACCCTGAGCATGCCAGGGCGGGCGCTCCCGGTGGGCTCTACACCCTCTTGACGCTGTTGAGGAGCTCGGTCAGTTCGCTGATGTACTTGATGGTGTACTTCAGGGTCTGTATTTTGGTGAGGGGCTGGCCCCGCTGGCTGTAGATGGGGGGCAGGTAATTGCGCAGCGTGTGGAGCGCGTCAGCCAAGGTCCTCATCCGCAGCTTCTCCCTCTCGCTGGCCTTCCTCCTGCGCTGGGCAGACATCCGCACCTTGGTGCCCTTGGGCAGCCGGGCCTGCCCAGGGCTGGGCAGGTAGGCGGGGGGGAAGTCCACCAGGCCGTATCCCACCAGGCCGCTGCCGCCGCTGCCGTAGGGGGTCTCTGCCGCCGCCGGACAAGGGGACGAGGAGTAGGACTCGAAGGAGGGTGTCGGGGACAAGCTGTGTGGGGGCGAGATGGGGTGCAGCTCGAAAGACCCAGTGGAGCTTTTCCAGTCCCAGGATGATAAGCAGGCGGAGTGTTCCGAACCCAAAGCATCTTCCATGTTTATCAATGTCTCGTGCAATTTGTCCATGCTGGAGGAGCACTGGGGAGAAGCAATGCCCTCTGCCCACCAGCAAAAGCTGGAGCCGCCGGCTGCCGAGACCTTTTTATGATGGAGGGGGGAAAGTGACAGAGTGGGAACACGGGTTTGGTGCGAGGAGTTCAAAGGAGCGCCAGAAGTGCTAAGATAGAAAATGAACTCCTGATGTGCTAGTTTCTTCTCAGTGATAATTATCAACCTTCAGCTAAAAAGCCTTTAAGCTAACAGGCAACAGCAAGAAAGGGAGAAAAAAAGATTATCTTCTTGCAACTAAACCAATTAAGGCTGCGCATCTACATTGAGCATTGCACTGGGGGGAAAAGCGGTGAGAGAGGAAAAAGAAAATTAACCATTTTACAAAATAATTTACAGATCTAGAATTTAATGGTTGCTAAGACAAACCCTAAACTTAAGCTGTCAAGCCCTGATTTCTGGGTAACTTAAGGTGATGGCACTACAGCAGGGAATATGTGATCCATGCTGACTGCTGCTGAGATAGTGTTTTACCTGCATCTTAATTGTGAAAGTCAAAGATGGTTTGTTTGGATTTGTGTATGTTATGGCTCAGTGGATTTCCCTTCTCACGAGACTGCAGCTAGATCACTTTGGTTTTCAACACGAGAAAGGAGGAAAGAACTGCAATGTATTCCCCTGCAGTTTGTAGCTTTATTTGTTATTTTAAAACATCACTGGGAAATCAAAAAGGAAATCTGTAATTGTAAACAAGGTCAAAGTCACATTAAAAAATAAGAAAATGTAATTAAAAAGAAAGGTTTAAGAAATCAAATATACTGTGTATAAACTTTGGGTCCAGACAAATGTTTTACATAGAAATTTAATTCAAAGTAATATACCGATTATATATGTGTTAGAGAAGACTAGAAGTTACTTCAGTAAAATTTTCTACCTCTAGGAATCTGTTCTTCTGGCAAAAAAGCCCCTTTTCCAGCCTGACTCAATGCAACAGGGGTTATATGTTACACAGTTCAAGTGAAAATGTATAACTTATAAATTAATGTCATTAATAAAAAGCACTTTTCATTTCTAGACTTCAGTACAGCTTACAGTGATGATTAATGTTCTCTATTACTCTGGGGAAATGGGTCAGTGGAGGCAAGGAGGAACTTTCCCCAAATCACAGAGCAAAGCATTAGGAGAGCCAGGGAAACTGTCCAAAACTCCTGAGCTCTGCAGCTGTTGAGTAGCTTGGCTGCCAGCCATGACTTTGTGTTGGCACATAATGGAAGCAAAATGTAATATATAATGAAAAGAAGGTGAGAAAGTGTCAACCTAGAGGAAAAATCAAGGTAGGATTTATTTTAGAATTTCCTTCTGTGCAACGATCTCTGTGTGCTCCATAATCCACTCCAAACAAAGGCAGGGAATGCCTCAGAGTGGCACAGAGCCAAAGCATGCTGAGATTTTCTGGAACATGCCACTTCTTTCGGTGAAATCCTCACTACAACCATACAGAAAAAACCCAATCCAATACTCAGTATTGTCACTGGAAGGCTTTTCTGAGTTTTTATGAGTTTGGGATCAAAACGCTAGGAGGCAGCTTATGGGACACTTACTGATTTTATGCTGAGATGAATAAGAAAGTACCAAAAAGTGAAGGAGTTTTACATTTCAGCCTGGGCTGAGATAGTTTCACTATCATGACATCTACCCCACACAAGAACTCAGGGCATAGCTCCCACAGACAGGATTGCTTTGTGTTTTATAGTTACCCCATCATTTTCTGAGCTCTTCTTTGGTCCTTCTTTAAGGAAAATGAGCTGAAACAGTCTTAAGAAGCAGAGATGTCCGCTAAAAAATAAAATTAAGATAGATGAAGGACAGGTATTTTCTGTGACTTCAGTGATCTGAGTGGTTTCATTGAGTACCAAGACAATGGTCACAATGTCACAAGTAAGACACAAGGTCTAATTTTGCATAAATAGGGAACTTAATCTGTCCCACTCTTTTTCCTTTTTCCTGCCTGTATTTCTGTTTATAGCGTCTTTTCCATTTGTCAGGTCCCCTGCTCTTATTTAATGTCTGTCTTTTTTCTTTTTTTCCTGTTAACACAGCAATTTAAAGACTACAAATAGAAAAATATTAGGGGGGGGAGGTGGAAGAGTAGGAACTTTTGTCAGGGTGTGAAAAGAAAAAGAAACTTTCAAATATATGTATGTATATATGTATATATACATGTCTGCGTGTACATAATATATGTATTTTTAATATATTTATAAATGTATTAAAAATACACATAGTGAGCACGTATAAAAAACTGTTCAGAACAGCAATTTTCATTTTGGAACCAAATGGTAATTTAATGCAGTCAAATTTAGAAGCAAAAACTTCAACAAATCACTTGTTTGCTGACCATAAATAATGTACTTCACCAGTTAATTTATGGGTAAATCATATAAAGTGTTGCTCAGACACCAAGTGAGGAAAAGATTTTGTGCATGTCCAAGATTTTGTACAGATTTTTGCTGTGAGGGACAGATGAACACATTCTGATTTCATCTCTGTGTTCTTATATATTGGGATTCAGGTGAGATTAGGTGGGGAAGAGGAATGCAAATTATAGCAATAGCTATATCTTTTCTTATATCTTATAAGAATGTTTAGAGCAACCAAGGCAGGATATGAGAGTATGTAGACAACTGCTCTGGTTGCATGAAAAATCATAGGATCTTATAAGCTTATGTTCTCGTAAACTGTCACACAAGCAAGGAAAATTTACAGGTTTTTCTATATTAATAGATAATATGGAGCTAATGCCTTGCAGTTGTTGTGCATCCTTTTTATGACCATCATGCTCCCTGACACTATTTTAGCTTGGACACACCTATTTATGTCCCAGACGCTGCCTGACTGTGGTCCAGGAGAGGCCACTGAGGGCACAGGGGTGGGCAAAGGGTTTCCCCAGACTAAAGCAAGAGTTGCCACAACACATCTTCAGAGCCAAAGAAGGGGCTGTGGCCCTCTTTGCTGTGCTGGTGGAGATGCAGAAAGAGGTTCTCTTTGGAAAACTCACCACCCATTTCTAATCAGAGCCCCCAGGTTCCCTAAACGAACTCAAATGAAGCATGCCTCAGTTTTGGCTGAATTGGGAAGCTGTGTAGCATCTCTCCAGGATCCTGGTGTGATCCACAGCCTGAGTAAGTCAGCAGAGTCTCATGGTATGTAGCTCTTCTTGGATTAGTTAGATTTGGACATTTGCACCCACAAGTATGAGAATTCTCACTTAGGAAATTACCTTGCAGAGTAGAGACAATTATAACAGGCAAAAATCAATGAGAACAGTTCTCAGTCTTATAACACTTTAAAAAGTATCATACAGAGGAAGGCAAGGCTACAGGCTGGATATCAGATTTATTTTTCTATAACCTATGATACTTGCATCCTCTCATTAAAGTGCTAAGAAAGTCTAGTATTTCAGGTGGCCTCTTCCTAGACAGTAAATTCACAGCAAAAGGGAAAAAAAGAAGTTTTGCAATCTCTATTTTATTCTGCCTCCTGCAAATTTTAGGAATTTCCTTTTTGTTCATTAATAATGTCAAAACATTGAAGGAAAGTGAGATACAAGACTAACACCAATGAAATACAAACTGACAGAAAATGATAAGGCATTTTCTTCATGACTGGTAGTTTGGATTTTCATTTCAATAATCTATTCTGCAGTACAAAGGCTAACATCTCAATCTTCATCTCCTTTAAAATGACATGTTCCCTGTTCATATTTTTGAATCCACTACAGGAACATGGATGCACAGAAGGAGAAAAGATTTTTCCATTTATAAAACCCAAACCACCCATGGCATAGAAAATTTTTACATTTTAAAAATAAGAAGATCAGATAATATGCCACGATTATGTATGGTTAAAAAAATGCATTTTTGTATACAGTAATTTACAACTCATCTATTTTTTTTTTCCTGTATTAGAATGTATTTTCATCAAGTGTGATTTTGGTAGGGGAAACAGTGGGTAAAAAATTATGTTGTCTTGGAAGAGTGCAGGCTGAAACTGAGTAAACATCGATAGATGTGTTTAAATAACACTAATCTCATCACAGCCTCCTTTACAATTAGGACAGAAGTCTAGGCTTACTTTTAAAAAGAAGCAGATCATACTAATATCCTTATAGAGCACTTAGATGATACAGTGTCATCTTGCAGTTTTTGACGTGAAAGAAAAAAATACGTCTCCCAAAAGCTTTCAAAGTCACTTCACCTCCTTTACAAGAGTTTTCTCAAGTACCGTCTGCAAAGCCGCCTGCTCGCTGCGGAGGTGGCTGTGGCCATCCTGGACGAGGAGCCAATCGCCACATATAAAATGTGGGGCAAGCAGCTGCAGGTCTCACTAACTTCAGCAGACACAGCAGGTGTTCGACACTTCTGAAAAACAGTGTTGAACACCTCTGTTTACACCCAAGCCGGCAATAAAGGAAGGAAAGGATCCACCCCATTTGTTATTCAGAGTCACATTAACCACCAGACAATGCTTCTCTTCTTTTTAAGGTTTCGCCTCATTTTGGATAGAAGCTTATTTTTTTAGAATTTTTAGACTTTGAAGCTTCCTTCCTACTTGTGGAAGAAGGTTTGATCTGGGTCTAACCTCAGCTGAAACAAATAAGACTTCTAAATAAGCAAGCTGGTCAACAAATCCATAGATTTGGGGGTTTTGGACGTCAATATGCCAAAGAATGCAGATACATAGTCACTTAAAATTCCCAGACAGAACACAGGCAGTAAGAGAACAAGGACCAGTTCTTAGCCCAGCCCTATGAGAAGGAGCCCAAAACCCTTACTATAGTCAGTGAAAATAATGTGTAAACTGGATGTCTTGTTATTAGACAATTAGACCATCTTTGGCCAAGCAAACCTGTGACTAGCACAAGAGATAATGTTGTTATTAATTTGTAGTAAGACCAGAATTAGGCTAGTTCTAGTTTTGTTTAAAAATCCTGCCATAAACATTTAAAACCTTTAATGTTCTCAAGGGCGCAGCTCCAAAATGACCAGATTGGACCCTGCTCATGAAGAAGAAACAGTCAAGTGAGTACATCACTGATTTCTCCAGAGTTTTGCATAGAGAACAAGCATCTCTATGGTGTTAGCCTGGCAGGATCAGGATTTATCTATTTGCTTTACATCCTCAAATGTAAGTATTTGATCCTCCAAATAGTGTCAGTCTCCATCGACTGACAAGTGACATCAGCTCTGCAATTCATTTAAAACATCTGATCTCCAAGCAACTGGCTTCCCAGATTAAAAGCCCTATGTGTGGAATTTACACCTACCCACCTTTTAAGTAGAGAGTTTATTACCTAGTGGTTTTCAGCTGATATTTAGGAATGTCTTTTTAATACCCCTGTTAACAGAAGTTGAAAGGAGGTTTGACTATGTGGTTGGTCTTTAATGTCCACTGGCTACTTCAGCCAGAAGGAAAGGGCAAAGCTGCGGGGGGAAGGAGAGAGCCTGATAAGATTCATTTTGCTCAGAAATGAGAAATAACAGAGATTATCAAAATAATAGAAGCTGTTTATGCAGGAGAACTCTATTGTCACTTAGTGCAGCTTAATTATATCAGCTTTCACATTTAGTTTTAAAAACTGTTGTCTGCTGTAATGGAGTGGGTATATCAGTTTTTCATGGAAGATATGGAGGGTTACCTGTCGCAAATATTTCAAGATCAGCGATGCCTCCTTTCCTACCCAAAAGCATACATGCAAGTTTAATAAATTGTGAAGTACAATATATTTTATCCCCATGTGTTTCTTCTACTTTCCCATGAACAGTAGGATAATTGCCTTTGCCCTGTGTAACAGTGGTTTCACATGCCTTTTTAAAAAAAACTGCAATAGCACCTAAAGGTTTGTACTCTTGCTTTCCCGGTATTAAAATGGGCTTTCATGCATTCATTTTGCAACATGATGAATTTTCTAAAACTAGGTAAATCTTACAAGAAATTCCAGTAGCCAGGAAAATTGCATTAAAAACCCAGTTGTGACTATTTGTAGTCGAGTTGCAGAGCTGAAGCTGGCTGTTTGTGAAGGGAGCTATTTTTCAGTTGCTGTGATTACATTTCAGCTCAGGCTGTTCCTTTTCGTCCACTGAACCTCGTCATTGGTAACTGCTCATTTCTTCCTCCCCCGCGTCCTAGCACTGATGTGCAGAATTGCTGCATGCTGCTGACAGACACCATGTTTCATCTCCATGCTAAATGAAGTTATGCTCTTGCACAGCCTGCAGTTCAGTTTCATAATTATAAAATGGATCAATAGTCTAGATAATAGACAACATACAAGCATTAGATTACAAATTTTATTTAGCACTCTGAAATAAAGTGCTGTGTGTCTGAGCACATTTCAGGGCATGTGGTTAGCTGGCAGGTGAGGGCCATTGACTTCAAACTGCAATCATAAATTTCTTGGCAAGTTGCTAAATCTTAATTTTAATCACATTCAATCCCACCAAAAAACGCAAGTCTGTCCTTCAGGCAGAATCTGAATGGGGTGTTAAGCTGGGGATTTTTTTTTTTTTGCATTTGTTCAGAATGCTTCCATGAAGTTTGCCTGCCGAATTACACTCGTTCTTAAAACTGTCCCATGAATATATTTGAGTAAAATTGTTCACATTTTTTACAGGTAACGTTGCATATGCAGAGGTTTTCAAACGGTATTGAAATGTGGGTAGTGGTTAATGTCTTGGAGAGAACAGCTTCCATCAGAGGAACTGGAGAAAATTATCTGGGAACAGCCTTGGGATGCACAAAGAGAGCAAGGGCAAATCCCTTTGCTGGCTGAGTTAATGCCATGCAGCAGCACAGGGTTTGTCAGGAAGACAAGCCAGGAGGCAGCTTCTCAGAAGACCTGGGAAGTCTGGTTGGTTGAAACACTGGAGCAAGTCCAGAGAAAGGTCACCAAGCTGGCCAGGGGACCAGCAAATGTGGTGTGTGGGCAGAGGGCCAAGGAGCTGGGTCTGCCCAGGGGGCTCAGAGCAGGCCTTATCACTGCCTGCCTTATCACTGCCTGCCTTATCACTGCCTGCAACCACTTGATGGGAGGTGAAAAGAAGAGCAACCAAGCTCTTTGCAGGAGTTCACGCTGGAAGAAAGAGGCAGCAAACATAGTTTCTGAGTCTTAAAATCGTTTATACTTTCAGTGATGCATTATAGGTTTCCTGATGGTGATAGAAGACACAAATATTTTTCCTGCCTGATTAGATTTTTGGACAGTTGTGTTTGGCTTACAAGGCCATAGTGCAGAGGTCTGTGTTCTCTACAACTGAAGACTCTGTTCCTTCTCTTTACCTGATGATCAACTTTTATTTTCCACCTCTTCTCAATTTTTCTATCTCTAGCTTGTCCCATCTATCATTAAATATTATTCTTTTTCTGCTGTGGCGTGGGGCGATGGTGAGTGCCGCAGCCT
>VYZQ01045649.1:30257-49967 GCA_013400655.1 Mystacornis crossleyi | reverse complement strand
GGGAAAAAAAGCATTAAATAGTTTTAGTCTCCATCTGAAAATACTTAACTCCATATATATGTTGCCTGCCATTGCTTGTATCTATTTTTCAAGGGAATTCAAGGGAAATTTGAGACACTGTAAATCTGCATTGCAACTGCTTGCTGTGTGCGAGGATGCTGCTCCAGCAGCACAGGGAGGAGGCAGCAAGATGAGAGTGGGCAAGGTAGGCTGCCAGTGAAGAGGGAGCTCTCCCTGCACTGCAGTGATGTGTGGGCTACTGAGAGCTACAGTGCGCTCACAGGCATTTAAGGAGGAAAACACATTTACAAACGCAGGGTTTCAGACTGCCAGGTTTTGTTTACATTGTGAGTGAGCAAGAATTAAGTTGTGATTTGAAATGCACTTAAGTTGTCACTTAAAGACAATTTTTAACTGAAGACATACTAAAGAGGTGTTTGGCAGATGCTTGACAGATTTTATGAAGTGGACCGTTCCACAGTGCCAGGAACTTTACTTCATCACTCTAACCCATTCTACTGGCATCTCTTTTTCTCTTATAAATTATATTTGCATGCTAAAACAATTTCTTTTCTCATTTTCTTTCGCTCGGCCTACAATTTTAACTGCCAGATCTTATCCTGTGACTTGAAAAAGTTCTGATGTGCAGTAAGCTCAGAAATCCTATTCAATTTCTGCAAGGCACATTTACATTTACATTTACTATCAACATCTCCAGAGTTGGCAAATGTTCCAAGTCAAGGAATTACCAGAAAGCAATGAAGAAACTGGGATGGTGATGGGTATTTCTATTCATATTCTCATTGCGTATGTTTACTCTAAAGTAGACATTCAACTCCATACTTCTGTAACACAGAACATGATAATGGAGATAGAACTTTAATAGAACTTGAACTTGGTATTGACATGGCCAGACATCCTTTAAAACATGTCACATGGAAAATTTATTCCTAGTTTGATCACAAATTACGTGATTCTTCCAAAATACATTTGTAGTTTTCCAGAGAGTAAGGTCAATAGAAATGGACTCCAGATAGCAAATAAGGTTTCTTTTAAGAAGATAGGAGTAAAAAAATTATGATTTTCCTCTTTCATTTCAGGAATATATTTCACCACATTGTCAAAGGAATTGTCTTATCATGACAGATAGAGAACATGAAAATCATCAAGCTTTTTTTGGTTGGTATTTGGAAGGCTGATAGTGGTGATTGTTCCCACCTTCTCTCAACGCTTGGCTGCATGCTTTCAACAGGCAGTTCACACAATGCTGTGTTCCAACACATCAGCTACTTGCTTTCTAGTTCCATTTAAAATAAGAAAATTTTTGATTCTGTGAGTATCTCTTTCACACACAGTGGAGACAAAGGGAGTTTTTTATATTGTGTTCTCATGAAAAGAAACACCAGGACCTTAAAACCAGCTAGTGATTTTTGGAAAAAAGGAAGACACAGGCAGTTCTAGCAGGACTGAATCAAAGCAGTCTGTGAAACAGACTGCCAGGGCTCTGTGCTGATGGGAAGTCAGCCTCTCGTCCATTATCTGTTATTAAAGGGAATAGCTGAGCAAGTAAATTGGAGATCACACCACAGTTCTTTTCTTTGCCTTAAAACAGCAAAAATGAACAGTGACGCCATTCTCCTCAAACAGCTGAGTGTCCTGGCCATAGCTTTTGGAAATCTTGAATGCTTGGCTTCTCTGATCCTTGGCACTTATCCTGCAGCTCATGACTGATGCAGTCAGTCCACAGGCAGGGCTGCCTTGGTGTGGGAGAGGAGCTGGAGCCATATATAAGCTGATCTCTGTGATACTTGGACAGGTATACTACGGACAGGTACTGTAAAGAGGAAAAAATCGAATTGTAGAGCAGTTTGACCAATTTTCTTATTCTGATGTACTGTTAAGAAGGCATGATATTTGGTCTGCATATACTGCTGATGGAGGGATTTTTTTCCCCCTATGTCCTGGGAAGGATCTTCTTATTTCTAGTAACATTAAAAAAAGTTAAATGAACAAAATGCTTCTGCTGTGTTGAAACACAATTTTCAGAGTCAAACCTTGGAATAACAAGACTGACTAGAGTCCCTTTAGAGGATAAAGAAGCCAAAAAATTAACACCACCACTCCCCAGGAGAAATGCATTTCTTCTTGGCACTGCTTGAAAGTATAGAGGGTAAATATGAAGTTCCAAAGAAATCTCTTTGTAGACATTGTAAGGAACTGAGAGCTGCTGCCAAGCATTTCTGAAGTTCCCACAGAGACTTCATACCAGGAGGACAACAACAGACCAAAGAAAAGCTCACTAGAGCTTGTCACACCTGGAACAGCTGAATGTAGGTTTACAATAGCAATATTCAGTCTGCTAAGAAACTTTAAGATTGATTAAAAAAAAAAAAAAGAAACGAAGATAAAATATGACTTACTGTTGACCGCAAACTTCGCATTGAGCGTCCTTCTTTGGTTTCCTTTTTTTAGATGTATTTTTTTGTACTGAAAATAATTTTTAATATTCTCAAGATATGGCTACGTTAGAAGAACTCTTTGAGCTTTTTAATTAGGTAGGATCTGATTTTGTAAGAAATTGTATTTTCAAAGATTCCTCCCATACTGTTATTGATCTGCCCAATGCCGCCTTCTGGAGGTACAGCCTTGGCTGTGACAAGAAGTCTTGTGACTGAAGTACACAGCTCAGCCCCATGTTCTGACATGGCCTCTGCTTGATCTTCTGATGAAGGAAAAATACGACGGACAAAAATGTCACAGAACTTCTGCATAAAGGGGTTTCATCTAAAGAATTTCCTTTCTTTCACTAACCCAGGAATGAAGGAAACAGGAAAGAGGGAAACTGGAAAGAATCGCACCCCTAAAATCTGTAAGTCTCTGATGAGCAGAATCCTTGTAACCTCACTGCAGCTGTCTTACCAGCTGTGCTCCTCCCACAGGCATGCCTGCTGAAAAGAAAATCAAGAATCTGTACATTATAAATTCTGACTTGATGTGCCGATAAAGAGGAACAATCTGTGATTCTTTCTGATGCTACCTTGAAATGTAAAACTAGGAACAAAAGTGTAACTCTCTTGGCTATCTGTTGAGTTGCACTAAGGATATTTGATTTATTCTGCATCTCAGAATACAGAAAGTAAGGCAGATCGATTTTCTTATGGCCAGATGCTGTTACTGTAAGATGAGTGCAGTTAAACTTGCATATAGCTTTTTTCCCTTTAACACTACAGCTCTAAGTTGTAGAAGTTCTGCGTGTCTGTGAAACTGAGTCTACTAGGGCTATGTTTTAAGTATGCCGCATGTGCAAGAACTATTTAATTAGGAGAGCCAGTTGTACCAACATTGCTTCCCTAAAAACATGGACTAATGAGAAATACATCATTTAAAGAAAAAGATACTTTTCTAAAGCACTTTGCTGATTACTATCCTAAAGTAATTAATGACTTCCATTTATTGTTATAAGTCAATAAAATTGTTTTCCACAGAATCTAATGAGACATTTAAAAATACAGTATATGACAGAATCTTACTTGTGAAAAGACATATTAAAAACTTAACCTGAACTGACATTCATCATGATGTAACAAAAACAGTAGTGATTCTTTTTATAGGCAAATACTTTTATACTTAATTAGAGCCCAGAAGCTAAATTGGAAAGAAAAAGCCCAAAAACCAAAGATGCAAAGCCTTAAATCTGGAATTATTTAACTTAATCTAGAACCAAGTTACACTGGGCTAAGATCTCTGAACAATGGAGATGCATATACCATGATGCAGTTAGAAAATATTTATGTTTCACAGTACTACAAAATTCTGTTGAAAATGTTCTGCTGAATGAAATTACTGCAGTTTGAAAAAATGGGTGGAAACCCAAAGTGCCTTGAGCTGGAGAAACAATTAGATGTAAGATCAAAGAACCTCTCGAACTGGATTATCATAGATTTTCTACAGAAATTCCAAATATAACTCTGAGTTGACAATTGAAGAAGGCTAAAATTTGAAGTAAGTTGAACACGCTGGATTTCACCCTGGACTGGGGCTTTCCCTAGAGCCCTAGGAAGGTGCAGAATGGTTGAAATGGTACCATATGGATTGCAAAGAACAGTCTCCCACAGCAGATCTCATCTAGCACAGCAGTTCCTGCATATCAGCAGAAATACCCTTGGGAAGCAACCTGTGATCCCTCTGCCAAGTCCTGGCCTGCATGCCTGCTCATGAAGGAAGGACGTAGGTACTTGTCTGCTTCAGCTGTGCTCTTCTGAACCATCCAAAGCGCCTGGTGGCAATTCCTGCCCCTTGTCTTCTTGTCCAACTAATAAGTGAGCCAAAGAGGGTGTAAATGGATACATACCTCTGAATATGTATGCTATATGCCAATTTAGGCTCATTAGCCAGTATGTGATTATGCCTAATTTCACATCACTCCTGAACTTGATCCATTAAGAAAACTTTTATTCTCTGAGACAGCAATAACTTGACCTTAAATGAACTGAATGTGAAATTGCCTAGTGATTGATTTTTCAATTCAATTATTTTTCCTTCAGAAGTTAAATTTAAATGTGGCACTTTACAGTCGACAGAATCTAGGTCAAATAGATGGGATATTAATAATAACCCATCCTGTGTGAAATCTAGGAGTTACACTTAGCAGTAAATTCAGTTTGTGGAATTCTCTGAAGACTGAATTTTATGTAAGTAGCCATCTCATACAAGACAAAGGCATAGGCCAGAATTTCCCAGACTTTTCAATACTGACCTTCCCTTTCCTCCCTGGTGTGCTTCCTTCCTCCCTATGAATTTTGGGCATCAAGGATGCGGAAAGTAGAGGGTTTCTAGATCAAGACTCTCCTTAGCCTTGTTTAATCAGTTTTCTTTCTACCCCCATAGAGATTGACAGAAGAAGGCATTGCTATTTGCCTTGCATAAGAGTAAGTGCAAATGAAGACATAGGGTTGCTCCCCTCAAATCCCAGAGGGAAGCAGGATCATGTGCTGGCCCAACTAGAAGCCAGCTGAGTTAAAAGGTGTTGGACAGCATCCAGTCCAACTAAACCACCTCAAAAGGGAAAAATCCAAAAACTAGACCTTGTAGGAATGATAAAACAATTAAAATGTTATATGAACTGAAACAAAATAACAAAAACTTGGAAGTATGTAATTTATTTGTGTATTGGAGCCAATTTGCTTGTCTGAAAGATACTAAAAGCTTTGGTGGTGCTGGTCTTTCCTTACTGCAACGTGCTTTCTGTAAATGGCTAATAGATGATGCCTAAGGAAATGAAGGGGTGATGCTCTCCCTGCGTTGGGCTCTCGTGACTCACCCGGCCACTGCCAGCAAAGTGGGACCACCCTCGCTGCACTGGTTTGGCACAGCCTGGTTTTGGGTAGCAGGGGGGCCACAAAGGCGGCTCCTGTGAGAAGCTGCTGGGAGCTTCCCAGCATGTCCAGCAGAGCCAATGGCTGATGGCTCTGAAAGATGGACATGCTGCTGGCCAGAACTGGGCCAATGAGAGAGGCTGGTTATGTCTCTGTGATGACATATTTAAGAAGAAAATCAAAACAAAGTCACAGGTTTTTGCTTCTAGTCAGAGAAGAGGAGGAGGTGAGAATATGTGAGGGAGAACAACACGGCTACACCAAGGTCAGTGGAGAAGGAGGGGAGGAGATGCTCCAGGCGTCAGAGCCGAGGTTCCTCTGCAGGCCGTGGTGAGGACCATGGTGAAGCAGGTTGTCCCCCTGCAGCCCATGGGCCCACGGGGAATGCAGAGATCCACCTGCAGCCCGTGGGGGAGGTGCCCACGCTGTAGCGGGTGGAGGCCTGGAGGAGGCTGTGATCCAGTGGGAGACCCGGTGGAGAGAGAGGGCCCTGCTCCCAGGCTGGAGCAGCCTGTCCTTGGAGGAGCGCACCCTGTGGGGAGAGACCCCCGCCGCAGCAGTTTTGGGAGGGCTGTGTGCCCGTGGGAGGGACTCACACTGCAGCAGGGGCGGTTTGGCTGCTGCTCGTGAGAGGGGACCCACGCCGGGACGTTCTGGAGAACTGTCTCCCATGGGAGGGACTCTTCTCCCGGAGCAGCGGAAGAAAATCCTGGTGATGGGCTGACCAAACCCCCCTGCACTGCCTCCCTGTGTTGTCGGTGGGAAGGCGGGAGGGCCTGGGGCAGGGGGGAAAGGTGTATTAAGGGCTTATTTTACTTCTCATTACCCTCCTCTGATTGTGTTAGTAATAAATTTTACTTAGCAACTAAGGCTGAGCTTGTTTTGCCCTTGAAATATTTCTCCCGCTCTCCTTATCTCACCCATGAAGCCTCCGTTAACCCTTTTTTCCTCTTTTCCCTCCTTTTGCCCAGCTGTGGAAGGGGAGGGTGAGCGGGCAACTCTCATGGGTCGTTGGGCCAGTGTCAAAACACGACACTGGCAGAGCTGGCACAGTGGGCTGCAGGCCATGGGCAGCTCAGCACAGCCCCAGGGCCAGTGTGGTGAGAGGTGGCTGTGCCACCTTGGCACCCGGCTGGCTGGGCTCGCTTTGCCCCCATGCAGACAGCAAGGCTCACGGTGCCCGGCTGCCCGTGTGAAGTGAGGGCAGGTTTATGCCTTAGTATCATGTATCTGATTAACAGCCCTGGCGAACACTAATTCATCCAAGCTTCTGGTCTGGATGAAAAGAAAGAAATCCCCTACACAGTAAATTCATGTAGAAATGGAGAACTGGCCAAGTGACGACCTACAGAAATGGGCAGGTAGACTGTGATAGGTAGAAAAAGTGTTGAGTTTTTTTGTTGAAAAAACGAAAATCTGGAGAGGGGGAGATAGAAAACAAAGATGAAGAGCTACATTTGCTTGGGGAAAAAATTATTTCACAGTCTACCAGGAGGAGAGAAGGGAGTAAGCACTTTTTAAGTTAAACCCTGGAATGAATGAGTGTGTCCTGTCTGATGCCCTTCCAATTTGTGGGGTTTTTTCATCCTCTGGATCTCTTGTAAGTGGGAGTATCAGTGGCTGGTTGAAAAGCCTTTAAGGCCAGACACAAGAAGAATGACTTCTTCCAGCCTTGCTTATGAGGACTGTAAATCCAGGCAGACTTTGGAATAACTCCGAGTGAAACCAAAGGCAGGCTGGTGTCACCCACCACGGTGCAAATATCTGGAGCATGTAGTTTGCATTCTGCTGCTGTAATGCAAAGTCTAGCTAAACAAAGGAAGCCATAGGAAAATCAGAAGTGTGTCCCCCCTTACTCCTGTCAGTTTATTGGCAGCTAATGACACCTCCCACACACACCCCCGAGATCCCAAATCCTTCACAAGCGCAAGCCACGGTCCTGGCGAGCCTTTTGATGACACCTGGTGGCAAAATTGGAATAACGCACCAGAGATGGACTCGTATACGGGTGATAGCCATGTTACTGAAACTAAAGGAAAATTAAACCCCTGGGGAACTAATGTGAACTAGAGACTGGTAGCTAAAAGTGGAAAATAATATGCTAGGAATGAAATGGAGAAGCTTAAAGACATTATTTTAAGAGGCAAACCCAGGTCTGATAAATGTATTACATATCTTTAGAAAGCATTCCATACGGAGGGGCCATAACAGGCTCTATGGGATCAGTTACTGCCTGCTTAAAAAGAACTGTAAACAGCAGCAAGAGAGGATTAATTAGTTTAGTTCAGTGAAGTTGTCTCCTTGGATACCATTCAAGTGACTTGAACCGTTGTTCGTGTGAAGTAACCAGGAACACAAGCATCAGGGTAATAAATACCTGTGTTCCAGATAAACATTTGTCATGTGAATTTGATGTGGAAGAATCTCTTTTTAGATGAGATATTTTGGGTTTGCCTCTAAACACCTTGTAGCAAGCAGGGAGAAGGGGGTAAAGAAAGGGGCCTGCCCAGGGCAGCCCTCCCCATCATCATCTGGAACCTGCCAAAGTGGCCAGGGAAGAAGCCACAGGAGCCTTCCAAGAGCTGTGGGCAGGCTGTCTGAGGATGTTACATTTATGTCTATTATTGCCAAGCTGGATCTGTGAGGCTATTAAAGTGAAACATCAGGTACAAGCCCTGAGAAAGCCCTTTCACTGACTAAAGGGTTTAGTGCTTTTACTTCTGTTTCATTTCCCAAACATGCTCCTCCTGCACCTTGCTGATGAGTTACTGAGAGAAGTCTGTCATCACTGTCACAGACCTTCAAAATACTCCAGGTTTCTACCCTGTCTCACACAATGATTCCATTCATCCTAAAGGGTTTTTGTACATTGCTTTTAGCTGTTCTGTGCCGCGTGTTTATGTGCTGTCTTCCCTTTGCTTTATGGAAACCGCCCTGAAATCACCAGAGGAGCTTCAGTTTAGCTTCTAGTTTCCATGTGATGTCTGCTAATCCATGGTGTAGACAGGGAGATGTGTGCACAGCACAGGAGGCTACCCTGCCCCTCTCCTGCTGCGTGTCACCCACTGGAAATGCTGGGGCTGCATTCAGCCTGCCACGGTTACTGCTGAGGGCACAACCAAATTACCAGTTTGAGATTGCTCAGTCAACTGAACATTCATTTAAAAAATGTAATAACTTACACTTCACAGAGAAGGAGTGAAATTAAATAGTTGGGTTTCTCTTTGTTTTAAATCTCTGAGAATTTCCTGGCTAGTCAATTATCTGAGGGCACCAGCATTAATGATTTGTACATGATGACACACATAGCTCCATTTTCCTGTCACAATGTCCTCATTTTCACTCTGTAATATCACAGTTAAAGGTCAGAAACTACTTTAGTATCAGGACTATAACCTAGAAAAGAAAGTAAGCAGCGATCTTCCAAAAGCTTCCTTCCTCCAGCAACCTCTTAGTAAATTTCTTTACTGTTGAGACAATATCCTAAACTCTAAAATCTCAGTTTGGGATTTTTTATCTCATTTTAATATTTTCCCAAGGTTGAATAACATATCAGTCCTTCTTATGTGGAATTTTTTATAATTATATTATTTAAATAGGTCAAACAAAAAATGGTGAAGAAGAAATAAAATATTAATATTCTCACAATGTGCAAGTGAAGTCCATGTCCAAGCTCTAGCTAAAGCAAGAATTAGTTATTTTTGCTTACAAGTAAGGAGAGGTACATCGGAGCCCTTGTCTTGGCTTAGACTGCAGAGACTGGATATGCAGAGATCCGTTTGCCCTCGGGGCTGAACTGGATATTTACACCCCCGGGGGTGGTGCAGCCCCCAGTTCAGCACTGCTGCTGTGGGGACAGGAGCTGCAAGAGCAGTGGTTTGCACAGGATGGGGTAAGGGAAGGGTGCAGCCCTCATCAGCCCCCATGCAGCATCTGCTCTATGCCAAGGCTCTGTGAAAGGCTCCAGCAGAAAATAATAAAACAACCTGTTCTTTGTGCTAACTGAGGCTAGCAGAAGAGGCAATTAGCTTAAACTCGAGGAAGATTTAAATGAGATGTTAGGAAAAATTCTCATGGTTTGGGTGACTAAGCATTGGCATAGATTGTCACGGCTTTGTTCTTAAAACCTGCAATAGAGATTTCGAAATCCCTCAGCAAACTTTTGCCAAAAATGACTCACTGCAGTGAAATGTGTTGACTGATACCTTGAGATCCCTCACCATTCTCGATTTTAATAATCTGTATAAGCACAGTTCATTGATTTGCTGCTTTGTTCAATCATTTGACATCTAAGCCCCAGTAATTACATTAAACATCCTGTATCAGCTGCTCGATGGTTGCATTACTCAGTACTTGGATGCATTTTTACTAATTGGCTGCTTCTTTTTTATTATTTAATGTGTATTAAGTTTTAGCCTGACTCATAGAGAACAATTCAAGTACATGAGCCAAACAATAATTAATGCTGTTAAAAATACATGACAGCAAAAAGTAGAAACCAGGAGTGATGAGTGGGATATTTGCTGTTTTTTTCCCCCCAGTGTGAAAGATTCTATGGTATCAACTGCTCCAGTAACAAGGGGGTTTGTGGCCTTGCTGTTAGATAAATGTATTTCCATCAAGGATTCACTTTTTTTTTTTTTCCTGGAAAATGCCAGTAATTCAAGAGTTAATTGTAACCATGAAGTGCTTTCCCCAGACTAGCAGTCTGGCAGGACCACCAACTTCTTACAACCTTTCTGCCCCTTTTCCTGCCAGATAGATACCTGGTAGCACAGAAACGATATCTATAGACAGTGAGCATCGAGGGCAGCTCTTGACTTAGAGGGACAGCTTGTTAACTGAAAAATAAATTGCACTGATAGGAGAAGTCATCTTTATTTTGTCTACAGGAAGGATGAAAATGGCTGTCTGGATCATGTTGTGAAATATGTCAGGAAAGCTGCTGGGGCACAGTTTTAAGAAACTCAGTCTCACTTTCCTGCTGCCTCTAAATTAATAAAGACCCCAAGATGTCCCCATTGCTCATTTTGCAGCTGCTGGAAGGGTTTGTTGCAAATACATTTTTTAGCATCAGTCCCAGGTCTGTATGATGGATAGAGAAATATAATTTGGGAAATAAATATTTATGATGCACAGTCACTTGGATTCTTTTATTTATACATTGCTTGGTACAGATGCCCGTCACAACAGTAAAACTGTGCTAGGTTTCAGCATTTATGATTCATCCACTATGGAAGACTTAAATCATCAGCCCATTAAATGCAATAGTTCTGAACTAAATAATGAAGTCTTTTTAAGTGTCAGTCTTTCAAAGAAAAGAGATTTATGTTACACGGTTTTTGCCTTGACCCAAAAGGCTGTCTTGAACACAAGACTTACTGAGCATCCTTCAAATACCAACAGCAAAGCTTGGAATACCTGACACTGGAAGAGTAGCTGCTGGAGTTGACATATTTTTAAGTGAACCATGGGCTTCAGCAGTGATCTCTATGCAGCTGTATGCCAAAGGGTTTCCAAAAGTCACAAGCTGTCTGCAAAAAGCAGAGTATGTGTCTGTCACACATAGTGTGAAAATTGTTGTGCTGGGCATAAGAAGCTGATCGAAAAACATCTGCCTGGCACTTTACTTTTCCGAAACCCCAGGTGTGTATTTTTCATGCAATTTAACTTTTAAGAGAAATACTCATATCTGGCCATTAGAAACTAATGTTATGAATCTCTAGCTCTGCACCTCTCCTCTTCATGGGAAATGATTGCAGTTAAAATACCTTCAGGTAAGAAGACTCTCTGTAGCAAAGCACTTCAGCCTCTCCTCCAAGGTCAAAAGACACTACTTCAAATCTACTGACATGAACCAGCCTTCATCTGTCTTATATTAAATCTGTCTTATATTAAATACAAAGAACACAAGAAAATGGTTGTAAATAGTTTAGACGGCAACCTACCAAACTTTCTTTCTTTTAATGTACAGCATTGGGAAAGCAGAACTTCTGTGAGGCTGAAGCATCAGCTTTCCTGTGATAGGCTGAATGACTCCTCAATCTCCCCCACAATATTTCTTACCAGTACTTTTATTTCAAGTGGTCTGAGTCAGCAATCAGGCCTTTGTTCTCCTCTTTACTGCTTGCACACAGAAAAGGTGATCTTGTCCCAGAAAACCTACCTCTTAGGCACATGACAAATAAATCGATGTAGGAAACTACTTTGGGGCCCCTGGAAATGAACTGGACAGAAGAATAGAGGATAATAGGTAATAATAGAAATGGCACTCTATGTAACTACTCTATCACAATCTCCTCTTTCTTCCAGAAAGACCTGCCTGTTTTTGCCCATCCAGCTTTTGGGATTCTTCCTACTGTGTCTGGAGTCATCAAACCTTATAATCCTTTTCCCTTGCTTGAAATTGGTGCCATCTGTTCTTAGCTGTCATTCACTCTTGGTCTTTATTCCCAGTTGTTCAGGTCTTCAGTCTGTGTAGATTTTCAGTCTGACTCAGCAGTTTACTTCCACATGCTCACAAAGCCTACTTACCAAGCTTGCTAGCACCGTGCTTCTATAAAATACGAAATAGTAAAGAATTGTACCTCCAACATCATGCCCTCCTTCTGAATCCTCGTTCACTTGTCCAAAGATATGCCTTCCTCACTCTGAAACAGTGAACCATTTTTAGCATTGACTATTTTCCCTTTTCTTTTTATTCAGTTCTGAAGAGGTTTTTTCACCTTTCAGGACTGGGATTAGGCTTCAAAATCAGATTGATCTCAACAAGTGATTTTATGAAGACCAGATCTTTTGCTGTTCCCCTGCCATCTCTCCAAACGGCCCTTCAAATGAAGGTAGGAGCCTTCATTTACAGGTACTGGAGTGAAATCGTTTTCCATCAAGAAAATTATACCTCTAGAGATGGCTCCTTAGTAAGCAAGGCAGAGCTTCCCCTTTGTGTAATATGTATTTGATGAACAGTGTAATGAGTTGTGCTTCTTTGCATTTAGCTGACATGAGATCTCTAACACTTCACCCAGGCACGTGACCTGCAGCAGAATAATGGTTTGATCACTGTAGTGTCTTTCACAGACTGTAGTGGTATGTTGTCAGTCTGCTTTTTGTGTGTTTTATCTTATGGTACTGCCATAAAAAAGCAGGAAAGTTGGCACTTAGGCCTGAGAAGGAAAAATAACCCTGGCATTTTCATTTCGTCTTTGAGAATATTCACTCTGACCCTGATCAGACTGAAAATGCACAGAAGTAGCAATATTATTTACAACATAGATCATTTAAACAAAGGGATAAAGAGCTGGACGTTATTGACTTGTTGTTTCTTTATAATTATTGACGCGTCTGATTTGTTATCAACTGAATATAAAGAGGAAAAGTGATTAATTTCCTAAAGAATTTCTGCAAGAAAAGCTTAAATTGGAATTAAAATTTAAAATGGGCATCTCTGTAGGTAGAACCCTGCCTGAGCCTCTGTGTCACAGGAAAAGTCCTTTGCTGTTGGCTCTTCTGGCTTAATGTATAGCCAGGGCCAGCTAGAAATGAAACAAGACATTTGATAATGCTGCTTATATGTCCTTGGGCTGATGCTTCAGGAAGTAGTCTCACATCAGTTCTTGTGTGGGTTTCGGTCCAAGTCAAGCTGTTTGGACACATCTCTTATTGTGATAATTGACATACAATTTCCCTTTTCTTGATTTAATGAAGTTGAAATCACATGCTTATTGTTGAATATATATAATTCCTGTGTGGAAAAGCTCTATGGAAGTTTTATACCTTTAGTTGGTAACTAACGTTTACTTACCACGATGTAATATTATTTGCTTATTTTGCTTTTTTTATTTCAGAAGTAAATAGCACTAACATAGCTTGGTGTGACTGAGGGAGACTGTTCGGCTGCAAGTCTAGAAATTAACTTTGTCTGCTACTTGCCTACAGATGTTTGTCTGGGTGATGAGCTTGAAGCTCAGTTGGTCAGAGCATAGTGTTGATAACACCAAGGCTGTGGGTTAAATTCCCGTATGGGCCATTCACATAAGAGTTGGGCTTCATAATCCTTGTAGATCCCATCAGCTCAGAAGGTCTGTGTTCCTCCTGAGGCCCCACAGGGACTTTTTCGCAGAGGAACCCAAACAAGTCAGTAGAGGTTTCACTGTTCAGTCTGATTTCTTGCCCTCCTGCAATCATGAGTACCATCAGAGGCTGCCAAGTTCACAGGCAACAGATTTCCTACCAAGCAGGAGTTTGTACAGGTGGCCCTTCCACTGCCTTGTTGAGCAAAGGAGCACCCTCACTTTGTCTGAGTTATTGCTGTATAAGCAAGCCTCACTCACATGATGAATGACTGAAGAGGAAAGGCAAGTCTAAAGTAAGTAGGAAAGTTTAACAGTCTATTATATTCTTCTCTTAATTAAAGGTCTGGAGTGAGGCATGGAGATGTGAAGAAGAGATCATGAACTCTCCTTAAAGAGCTGGAGGAAAACCAGCTGTGGGTAGTCTTGGCTTTAAACATGACTGGCAGGGAACCAGCCCGGAACTCAAACCATTCTCTGTGCTTCAGTAGTCCAGAGAGAGCACCTGTTTCCCACTGGGATGCTGGTACTTTATTTACCTGCTTATATGGAGGTCTATTTCTGTTTTCTTGGCATTAAATGCAATTGAATTTCAGGCCTTTCAGGGTTAATCCAGCTGCAACAAACAAAAGGGAAAATAGAAATTCTGAGAAAAAACTTCACACGATTAGATTGGAAGGGTAGCAAATGCGTGATTTAAACAAAGATGCAATCATCAGAAAGATCTCTCTCTCAAGTGGCTAGAGGTTGATGTGACTGACATGATCACTGAAAGTCAATCTGCCAGCTGCTTGTGCCTCTTGTGAAGGACTCAGCCTGCCCTCACAGTAACAGGACTCAACAGTCTCACAGTAACACTTCCGTGTTTGCCATTGCTGTAGAGAATATGCACGTCAGTCTTTCACACCTACACTGCCTCAGTGACAATTCTTGCAGTGTTCAAAAGACTGAATGAAGAGATGGTTAGGCATTGATGTTCCTCATCTGAACCTCTTAAAATGCTCCTATTTCCATCTAAGCTTTTGTAGTTCTGTTCCACTCCTCTGCCTACTGTAAACCACAAGTTTCCACTTTGTTGAAACTCTGTATGGCATTCCTTGCCCTCCAGGACAAACTGTGGAGGAAACTGCCATTTTTAAAAGTCCAAAGGTAATGAGAGCTTCTTTTGGCAGCAACGGGCTGGGATAAGAGCAGCAGGCAGACTGATGCCAGGTTTCTTGTTAGCACCAGCATCTGAGTGGAGAGGGTTTATTCTGACAAGTGCAAATGAACACACATTCCCTTTAAAATACTTGATGCTTAACTGAAATTTAAGACCCAGAGAAGCCCAGCTCACAATCTTTTTTTGACCTTACATTTCTCACTCTCTGATACTTGAAAAAGACCCTTTAAGTTCTCTCTTGCACTTGACAGGAAAAAACTAGTTTCATGGAAACATAGAATACAATAGTGGCAGACCTGCACCAAATCAAACACTGTGGGAGAGCACTGTGGATTTTTTTCCCAAAGTTTTGAAAAAAATTAAGTTAATAGACAGTTTTTGAGGGTTCTTTTATCTTGAACTGGTTTTACCTGCAAACAAATTTGAAAGCAAAGCCCAGTAAGTATGTGAGATTTATTGGCAAAAGAGTATTTCAGTGGAAAACATGAAATGGAATACTATGGTTTTCATTTTGATGCACTTGATTCCACAGAAAATTCTAAATGAATTGTACTTTTGCTGAAATGTAGCATAAGAAATAATGTAATAATTAGGTACAGAAACCAATTTTGGTTTCTGATATTTTATACTTAAGACTCTTCTTGCAGTGGAAGAAAATATATAATATGGCCTCCTAATGAAACACTGCTGACTTATAAAGAAAACTGCAGTGTTAAATTTTTCAAATTACCATAAACATAATTACCTCCTGCTGAGAATCTGAGTGATAATTCATAGCATCATTACTTTCAGTAGTTAAGACTGTAATTTCTTTCAAAATATGATTAATTCCTTCCTAAATTATAAAAGTCAAGCCAAGAAGTTATGTTAGATTGGCAAACATATAGAAATTTTATTATGTTTGCTCCATGCCAGAACATACATGAAATCTTCACCTTTTAAAGTAAATCAAAGAAAACTTTAAATCCTTCCCGAGCTGGTAGGGAGCTGTGAGGAGGAAGAGGGAGCCAGCCAAGCAAGAAGGGGATGATGGGTCTGTCCATATGAGCAGATTTTAACAGAGTGCACAAAACTCGTTGGCCAGCAGAGGTGTCTCTGTGCTTCCTTCTGCAGTATCCAAGTTTCCAATCCTCCAGAAAGCCCATGAATGTTTGTGGTTATTCTTACTCAGTAGCGGGAGCAGACTTCCACTCCCTGTAAATTATTCCTGTTGAGGTTGCTTTCTCTTCTCAGTGTCAGGGGTGGTACTTACCTCCAAAAGCTTTTGGTCAGCATAGCATTCCTCATTTTGTTGTGTCTTTCTGCCCCTGAGATGAAACAGAGAAGAGGACATAGTCATAAGATTCCAGATAACGCATCTTCAAATCTAAGTTAGACTGATGTTTGATTTTAGCAGTAGAAGCTGATTTAACACTGTTCAACAGTTGGTGGTGCATGCAGCAAAGACAGCTCCATGTATTTATGCACACTGAATGTTAATATGGTATTTGCTTTCTTTTTATTCAGCTCAATTTGCTTCTAATTTTTCTCTTCCTTTACATAATTTCTTTTTTTAATTCTCACTGGTTGCTAAGTAACTGTAGCAGTATTGCTGCAGATGTGCAGTAGGCATATCTGATTACTGTGGTGGTCTTTCTTTCTAGGGAGAAAAAAAAAAGCTTTCAGTAAAATAAGAACAATAATTAAAGTGATGATGGCCTGATAAAAGATAAAAGTTTTTTCTTATCGCAGATTTTTGCAGCTATTCATACACTGTGTCAGCCAATGGTAGAAAGTATTTGGGAGGAGTGCGTTATTTTCAAATGGATCAATCACCATAGGCCTAGCTCTCCCAGAGATTTACACTGCATTGGATATGACATACAGGCAGTCTTGTCACACCTGGCTGCACCTGTGGTGGGACTTTCTTCATAGCACAATCACTCTAAAACAGGGTAGGCCAGAAGTTGCAAGATCATGGACCCTCATTTTTGTCAGCTTCTGTAAGTATTTCTGTGTAGATCATGAGTCGTATCACTGGCTAAGTTCTAATATTCCTGCCCATGGAGGCTGGCAGTTTCTCTTTGCTCTTGTCAGTACAGCACTCCAGAGCTTTAGCCAAAGTTTTTTGGGAATGTAATGCGGGTGGCTGTCAGGGCAAATGAAATCTCTCAGCTCATTTTTCATGGCTCTTCACAGTTACTCTGTATGTTACTCAAGTGTCACAGGTGTCCTTCCTGAATTCATTTCCCTGAGCACTGCAGCACCCCTCGGGCTCTTGGTAGCCAGGAATCTCCCCAGCAAGCAAGCCCTTGCCTTCTCCCTGTCACCCTTTGGCAGACAAGATGCCGTGCTGTTGTTAACTATCTCTGTTGTCAGTTGCTCCTGTGTGTAAGAGAACTGTGTGTGAAGTGCAAGAGTTAATATCCTATTGATCATTAGTTTGGGAGGGAAATAGCAGAATGCACATGTGACATTGAATGATCGCTCTGCTGATAGATTTCATTTTAGCATTTACTAATTTGGATATATTTGACGTATCTGCTGCAGGATTTTAATGTAGATTTTTAGCAGCAATTATATATAGATACATTGTCCTCCTAATGTAGGAAGAACAGAAGAATGTAATTCTTGACATTATTCAAAACTAATAAATGGCATTTTAAAGATGTGGATTTTGTGTTAATTCTTAACTTATTGTAGCTAGGTTAGGATGGTTCCATTTATTTTGTCTTTTTGTACTCAGTTTAATCAAATGTATCCATTAAGTGTAGGATGTGGCATTTGAATTCTTCTAGGGAATGCTTGCAGGAGATTGGTTTTTGCCTGTGTTTGCAAAGAGTGAAGGAGTTTGCCCATGTAATCTCCAAAAAGGTCAAATCTTGACTTAATAAATGTATGATTCAGGAACATAAATATCATTCTTTAGGACATCACATTACTATTTATTGGAGTCTCAATACTACGAAGACTTGCTAATTAGCTACAGAATCTTTTGTGTGTTGGTTAAACTGGCTCAAGAGGGATTAAAATTGCTTCCATTATGATAAATCTGCGAAGCAGTGGACTCATATTCCCATTAATTCCTATGGTTCAGACTAGTGTGTAGGTACATCTTTCTGCCATGACTAATAGTGGTTAGGACATTTTTAATAAATTCAGTGAAGAATATTTCTAAGAGGAATCATCCCCTATTGCTGATGGTAGAGTAAGAAGCAGGCAGCAGCCAGGGAGCCCAGCAGGAGCTGCGCAGCTGCATCTGGAAGAGACACGGACTGTCCCAATCCATGCAGTGCTCACCCTGTGCAGGAAGGGAGCAAAGAGCAGAAACCTGGGCTAGGAGTTGCCTAAAGAAAATGACCCAGATATGCCAACAGAATGTCAACAGTCAGGCCAAGATTTAAAAGTACGGAAAAATAAAGATGGCCACTGTATTGGGAGAGTGACAGAAAAGCAACTCTGAAAGTGAAGCAGGGAGAAGAGAGTACTGTCCAAGGAAAGGCCTGCTGTGCACAGCTATAGCTGCAGTACTGCCTAGGTGAGGGAGGATATGTGTATATATTGTGGAAGACAATACAGTACAAACATCACCAGGCTGACCTGAGCCTGTAAGTCTACAAGACTCAGTCTGGATCTGGCCCAGAATGAGTACAGTTATATTTGCATAGTGCCAGACCTAATCAAATATGCCTTGCTTTTGCTCTCTGTTCAGCTGTTTTTCAAATACCTTTGATTACAAAATTGTGGGTTGGAAAAGATTAGATAAAGCAACTGGTAATCTCAGTATTTTTATAAAGTGGGAAAGAGAATGTATGCAGTGTAACAGTTGAAAAAAGTCTTAGTGCCCTGTTAAAAATTTCCTGGAATGAGTGGGCTTAAGAAACACTTGCAACTAAAAGCTTATGCCTTATGTTAAGGGAAGAAGCCACCGAGTCAAAACTGAACTGAAAAAATAAGTGTGCAGGAAGACCTAAAAAGGAATCATATGGCTCAGAGGACACTAAGCAGAATCACCAAAATCACTTTTTCCCCCCTAAGAAGGGTGGCAACTGCTGTTCACAGGCATGCCACCAAACGGTGCAGAGCCATGTGAGGATAAGAGTATGTTCTGTCAGCCCAGGATGCTACAGCTGAATCTGCTTCTTGACATTACAAGTGGTGATACAGACCAAGGTGGGAGGATACTGAGGAAGCAGCCTNTGACTCAGCTAAAGAACTTTGCACCTCTGTGCAGTATCATCAACATTGTGCTTACTCTGGAGGGACAATGACATTTAAAAAAACACTTGGATGCAGCTGTGGGAATTTTAACTCCTGTAATTTTTTTTGTTGTTTTTCCTTCTGACAGGTTTTATTCTAAACCAGAAAAATATCATGTCATAAAACTTCATTTAAGTCCCATACTCTGAATTTTCATGACTCGCATCTTTCACAGAAAGGGAGAATAATGGGAAGCGAGCTAGCACANGGAATCATATGGCTCAGAGGACACTAAGCAGAATCACCAAAATCACTTTTTCCCCCCTAAGAAGGGTGGCAACTGCTGTTCACAGGCATGCCACCAAACGGTGCAGAGCCATGTGAGGATAAGAGTATGTTCTGTCAGCCCAGGATGCTACAGCTGAATCTGCTTCTTGACATTACAAGTGGTGATACAGACCAAGGTGTGAGGATACTGAGGAAGCAGCCTTAAGTCTCATGGGGATGCTGAAGTGGAGAAAGGGAAGTAAGCACTATGTATGTCTGAGGAAATTGAAGAGAATGCACTCAAATGTACCTGTGGTTGACTAGTTTAAATCTTGGAGACACTTTCTAGATGAGTCAGTAAGAGATAAATATTGATGGAACGTGTCTGACCTTGAATCAACTAAATCTTTGTTTTCACAGAGCACATGGCATCTGATAGAGTGACTCAGCTAAAGAACTTTGCACCTCTGTGCAGTATCATCAACATTGTGCTTACTCTGGAGGGACAATGACATTTAAAAAAACACTTGGATGCAGCTGTGGGAATTTTAACTCCTGTAATTTTTTTTGTTGTTTTTCCTTCTGACAGGTTTTATTCTAAACCAGAAAAATATCATGTCATAAAACTTCATTTAAGTCCCATACTCTGAATTTTCAT
>VYZQ01045649.1:12888-26910 GCA_013400655.1 Mystacornis crossleyi | reverse complement strand
CCCAAGTGGGCATGGTTTCTAACGTGAAAATGGGTGGGAGTTTTTGAGCATAAGTAGGAATGAGGAATGTGTTCACCATTGGTGAACACTGTGAGAAGAAGCAGACAAAAACTTAAAAAAAAAAATCTATCAGAACTTTGAGGAACTTTGGGTTGTCTAATACCTAAAAAAACCTAAACCAGACCAAAAGCAAACCACCACCCCCCAAAAAAAACCCCAAACCAAAAACCCCAAAACAACAAAAAACCCCAGAACAAGCCCAAACAGAAAAGGAAGGGTAAAGTGCAGTTCAGATATATTTGCCCTGAAACTCTGGATGTTAGAAATCACAGAGGAATACAGACAGACACAACTCAGCTTAAAAGAAATGACCCCCATTCATATAAATGCAGCAGAAAGTTTTCATTAAAAGCAACAAAATGTAATGATAACTCTGTCTACTATTATGACTTAAATGACTTCCTAATCTGCAGCACAGTTTATATTCACATAACGTTTCAGTCAACCCATTCATTTTTATCTGCTCTTTTGCTGTTTCAAGAAAGAACCAGGAAGATTGGCTACAATTTTCTCTCATTTTAGACAAATGCAGTCCTGATGGCTGTGGCCTGAAGGGAAGAGCTGCCTTCCTGCCAGAAGAGGAGGAGAACTGTTAATATCTGGCAACAGAAGAGGTACAAAGGGATGGCTCTGAGACAGAATTTGCTGCTGGTGTACAAGGTGAGGTATTTCTCTTTGTAATAAGCAGATGCATCATAACACTTGTGAAATTGTGTAGTTGCAATCCTGAGTGTACATCAGGGCAAATCAGCTCAGGGAGGTGTGGTTTAGGGTGCAAACGTTGAAGACTGACAAGGCGGGCTAGGAAGTCTATTTAGCAAGCCTCCTCTGAACAGTAAAGACCCCTGTGCAGCGCCGTGTTACAGGCAAACTTGCTGGAGAGCAGAGGGAGCTGAGGAGCGGGTGCCTGCAGCAGAGCACCAGTGATTCCTCAGGTGACCTTGGAACAGCAAAGGCCAGTTGGAGCGACAGGGTGGCTAAAGAGGCAAGTGGCTAAAGCCACCAGCAGAGATGGCAAATGACCATCAGCTTTGGACACGTGGAGCTTCAGAAGCTGGGGGCCTTGTTCCTCAGCAGTGTAGGGAACACATCCCTCCATAAATTGCAAGACTGAGGTGTTACCACAGGATGACAATGACAGCCACAGGGCCCAGCAAAGAGATGAAAGAGAAGGACTATACATTATATGCTTGCACTTCTGGGAAGAAGTGGTTATGTATTAAATACCTCCCTTCTCCCTCACTGCTTCTTCCTCCCTGCTTCAGTGAAATATTTTTCTAGTATTAAGTTCATGTGCCATTTGCAAATGGGAATACTTAGTTCACTTAATTTTATATTTTCAAGTTTCAGGGCAGGAATTTAAGCTGGTGTTTATTATAAACTTCTGAACCTAGAACTCATATATTTTTGCTGTCAGTAAAAACTTGACAGAAGGGTTATATTTCCCATCTTCATAAACATGGTATTTCCTAAAATCTGCTGCAGTTAACTTTTGATACTAAGCTCTAACAAATACTCAGAAATGTTTGAGAAATTCCATATGCTGCCATATACTTCTATATACTGCAAGGCATCATTGAATCTTCAAATTTGTTCTTACTTAAATTATATGTGCTGATACCTCTCCTCTTACTATAGCTTGAACACATGCACTAGCTATTTCTAACATGTACAAGGTCATCAATTGCCTCACACTCGTTTACAGCATGCAGAATTATGTTAAATGCCTCTGCCATACTCAAAAGAGAGGCTTATCTTTTGGTGGAGATTTTATAATGTCTAAAATGAGGCGGCAGAAGTGATTGGCACCCTGAGATCAATTTGTGTGTGCAGGATACATTCCTCCCCTCCACTTCCCTCTGGGGTCAGAGATGCAATTGGTAAAGGTGCTTATAAAACACCTTCCTCATTCTAAGTGTGGGTGCTTGGCAGGATATTCTTCACAGGGATCCCTGATGGCTTTGAGATGCTTTCTTGCTCTTGCTCTGAAATGTTCTGGAGTTATTAATTTTGAGGCATAAGTCTTGGCCCATTTATTCTGACTTTCCTTTAAAGAGGGGAAGAAATCATGAAATACAGGCTTCTCTGTGTACCCTGGATACTAGCTATTGTTTGTGGGAGAAATTAAATAGATTTTGCTTTCATTTTTGCAGTCTAAAATGGCTGATAGGACACAGTAGTTACACTCCTTAAACTATGCTAAATTTTAAAAAATAGAAGAAAATTTGCAGTTTAACAGAACTTACTGGTAGTTCAGCTATGATTATTAAGATACTACACCCACTGTTGACCTAACTTATTTTATTTTTCAGTTAAATATGCATGACTTGCTGCATTAGTAATGCATGAAAATATACCTTGTTCTTTCTTAGAAAGGTAAAGTTTCTCCTAACACTCCTATCTGTAGTCTCTGCCTACTCTTCACTTGAACCCCTACATATAAACCTCATGTTGTATTTTTTCAGTGGTCATAAGATAGTAATTTGTAAACTGTATTTCTGCAGGCCTCTACCATGTACTAATCTCTCGGTGGAAATGCTTGTCTGTTATTTAGCTCACCATACTTTTCTAGATCACTTTCCAGTGTTGAAGTTTCTAAGTAATCAACTGTTACTTCCAGTAATTCAAAAATAGCATGTCATTACCATTAAGCACCAACTGGAAGGATTTAATTTTAAACCATTTCTCCTTTCCCTGACTGAAGAAATGCCTCTGCAATAATTTTTAACCTTTCATCAGCATAATTGCTAAATAATTAACAATGGTAAAATGAGAACCTGAGAGATTTGAAAATTATTACTGAAGTATGTATTTCACCAAAGCAATGACCTATATGCATCTGCTTCAAAATAAAAGCAAACTATAATTACTAGCAGCAGCAGCACAAAGTCCTTTTATGTGCCAGATCTTCTGATATATGTACTTACTCCTAAGTCATAGCTGCCTTTGGTCCTATGTTAGGGCATAAAGACCCATCTCACTGCGAAGAATCACTTGTGTGCTGAGGCTGAGCTCTCCTTCTCCAAGGTTATCTCATAATGCTTAGCAATGTCTTCATTTCCATTAATACAAATTAGTTATTCCACAGAATAAGCCATGGAAAACAATGTAAAGGCTCTATAATACCTTTCTATTTTTATAGCAGATATGATTTCCTTTCTTCTGTTAGCTGAGCTGATTTGCATTTGCATGCTGAGCTTTTCTTCAGTGTCTCCAGTCTTCTCAATGAGCTCCACGTGCTGATTTTGGATATGCCTTTTATACACCATTTAGGAGCTGACAGTTGTCAGTCTCTCCATCCTGTCCCAGCTCCGTGAGTCATTGGGATTTACTCACTCTCCTTTGTATCCTAACTTGGGTATGCTTAAAAACTGCACAGTCTACTGGCATCCTGGTGACCCAATAATCTGGGTTCCAGCAACATGTGGGCCCTTATGTCCTCTCCTGCCCTTTGTTCCAGGCACTCCCATTCATTCTCCACTCACCATAGTCTTAACATTCTACTACGACTCTGTGTAACAAGGGGAGGAACAGGAGGTATTTCCTGGAGGGGGTAAGAGAAACCATGGGAGCATGAATGTACAGCCTGTCAGAAGCCTGGCTGATCCCTAAATGATTTATTTTTTCAGGTCCTTCTCAAGTTCATCTTTTTGGTACATGTTTGTCTTCCGAGTAGTTTTTAGTAAAATAATGAAAAGTTCTCAGTGACTTTCACTCACCATTTTGAGAGTGTGGATATATCTTATATCTAATCATATACCTGCATCTCCCCTGTCCACAATATTCTTCTTTTCACATGTCTTTGGTGGTGAATGTGACTCTACAGACAGGGGCTGATGTAACTACCCTTTGAATTGCAATTCCAAATTGCAGTTTCATCCAAGCATCTCAATAGCCACTTCTTCCTTTCTGCAGTCTTTCATCTATTGTGGTGCCATTCATATTCAGTCTTTTTTTTTTTTCCTGAGGCTTTAGGGGAAGTAGTGGCAGAGAGCTTGTTTTGTTTTGTTTTTCTGTTAGAGATTCCAAAGTACAGAGTCTGCTGAACTACCAGGAGTGTCTATACAATCCTAATGACCCTTCATTCCTGTCACTTTATTTATGCCTTTGAGCTGTTTAAATCAGAGGCACCTGGATGGAAACAAAGTGAAGTGGCTGCCTGAGTGTTTTTACAAATAAAAGTAATGTGTCTGGTGCTTCAGCTAAATCCCTACCACTTCCTCCCAGAGTATTTAGCACAAGGGTGTTCAGCAGGCTTTGGCTTTGTTAAACACCTGCTCAGAAAATCTGCTGACTACCGGAGGCCCCAGGAGCACAGAAACCCCTTCATGCTTGCTTTTGAAAATGTTGGTCTAACACCAGCACAGCACTGTGATCCTCTCCGACAAAGTCCTCTAAATGCAAATTTTAATCAATGCCATTTCCTCATAAATCAGTCCCTCTAGCTTTCTAATTATCAGTAGCAGCTCTGAATTGTCATTACATTCTCATATTGATGTCCAGATTGAAAGTGATATCTTTCTGTGCTGCACAGGAAAGGATTATCACTTTGCTGCTCTATCAGGGATCCGACCACAGGATATGAAGCTGATTAGTACACCTTCCTCTCTCCTGTGCACAAGGTTCCACCACCGCAGCTTTCCTGCTATAAAGTTATTTATTCTTTATTCCTCTTTTGAAACAACCCAAATAAACAAAATCTTCATTATGCTTGTGCAGTACTCTCAGATACAGCTATTTTTAAGAAATGCCAGAATGAAAGTTGAACCAACATCAGCCTTATTTTATTTTGCAGTTCGTAAATAATGTGGCCATAATTGCTGTTTTCCTTTTCTCCTGTCCTAACATTTTTGCAGCCTCTTACTTTTTCTGAGCAACTGAAAACCTCTAGATCAATAAAAAGCAAGTGGTTTTTTGCTGGAATGGCATACAGATGCCTAAGCTTTCAAAAACACTATGAAATTATTTTCCTCTCCAGCAAAAAATACGTGAAATTTGTTGGCAAGCAAGTGCATGTACTGTTTTATGCATAGCTAGAATAAAAAAGTATGATTTCTATTTTGTAAGTATTTGGAAGATAACTGTGTGCATCCTGTTTTCATTACCAATAAACAGATCTGCTTTATTGATTTAATTACATAAAAATAATCTTACCCTTTTATTAGGTTGTTTAATTTCCTTATGACTGGATATAACTCGGTTATACCTATTTTATATATATATATAATTGCTGGTCTTTATTGTTAATACAATAATGAAAATGAGAATATGATCTTATTAAAAAGTACAGTCTTTTTACTGCAACAAATGGTAAACATTTTGTACCTTTTATAAAATTTCTTTTCAATTCTTTTAATGGAGAGTCTTAAATAGATTTTTGTAAAGCAGTGAGAAAAATCTATCCTTTTGCATTTAAACCTGGAATTAAAAATGGAGATTATATTTTAAAAAGGTTGTATAGTGCCTCAGCACTCAGGATACTGTAGTTTATTAACGACTTTGGGAGGCATGCTCTGCCAGGGAAGCCTAAAAATGTAACTGAAAAAATGCATGGTGGCCACTGATAAAAATAAAGATATTCGTTAATATGCAGAATAGAAAAACTTTAAATTTATTCGGGGGGGGGGGAATTTTGAGGCATAATCTGGATTAAACCCAAATACAATGTTTTATTTACCAAGTACGACACAAAAATACTTAGGGTTTTATTTGTTTTGCTTTGCTGCAGATTAATTGCTGCAAATGTTCAAAACTGCATATCTGTGTCCTGCTCCCTGTGAGAAGCAGAGAAATGCCATGCATTTTCAGTTGTGATCTGCAGTGGATCCCACACACTGGCTAGGGGAAGTAAATTGCCTTTGGTAAGAGCAACGTGGGTCTGGACTCAAATGGATGGTTTATAGAACAGAGGTATCCAAAGACAGGTTTGTTGGTTTGACTCATCTTTCATTCAGCTCATTGTGCTGTTCCAAAAGACTTCCGGTAAATGGAAATCTGCTTTTAAATCTTTTATGTTATTTACATACTTATAGTGTTTATAGGTGATCTAAAGTTCACACCTGCCAGTGGAGGTACAGAAATATTTGAGATCAACAAGGCTCCTTGTTGGTAGAGGCAACCTATACAAGATTTGCACTCTGGTGCAAAAAGTATGTCTATTTCTGCAGATACTTAACTGAAACAAGCAACTTCATATACATGAGTAGTCAACTTGAAACAAGAGCACTAATTCTACTGATGAGCCTTAGCAGCACTGAAAAAGGAATTATGAAAAGACTTTTCTTCCTGTTCTATCAAAAATAGTTTAATTTCTTACGACAGGTTGAAAATTAAAAAGAATGAAGGAAGGAGTTGTATATAACTTCCAGGGAAATGTCTGTGCCGCTGAGAAATTCTGGTTGATGTCAAATAAATATCACAGCATAGGTGTAACCCAGTGCATTCTGCCAGAGGTTGACATGTTCAAAAACTGGAATATTGGAGGACCCCTGAACTTTGCTGTTGCATCAGGGGGAAGACACTTGCAGAATGGGACAGAAGCAGCTTAGAAAACCTTGGCTAATCAAATTTGTCAGACAGCAGGAAAATGTTTGCAGAGAAGGATGGATACCAGGAAAGGCACAATGGACCGATTGAGTACTGTGAGGGAAGGGCATATATGATTTAACAGGAAGGACTGACTTTTTAACTTGGGCTAGAGTTTGATGAATATTTCCTTTGATGGAAGTGCTGGATAAATCAAATTTTCAGGGAGGGAAAGAAGCTGGTTTTGATCTGAGTTATTTCTCCAGCCTGGCTCACTGTGTGACAGCACAAATTAAAATGCACAACAAAAGGCAGTGGTGAGAGGGGCAGGTGAAAGTGAAGTTAGGGCTTATCAAAGTCTATCTGAGATGGCCCACCATGGAGGAGAGCCTGCCCGGAGAGACACGTACTGACAGAGGCATGGGTAGGCACAGTGGGAGCAGTGAGAGCCCTTTGAGCTAAACCCAGAGCATGCTTGGGAGGAGGGAAAGGTAGGGAAAACAGAAATACATAACGAAGAGAAATGCATAACGAAGGATCTGCTGTTAGCAGGAGGCAAAGCTGAGCAGGCTGTTTGCTTCCCTTACGGCACAACAAGGAAGTGTAGACTCCAGGTACTAAACAGGCCAGCAAGTCTGAGTTCAGAAAAGGACTTCACTTGAGCTTGAGGGGGTGCTGAGGAAGTTATAGAAGAGTTGGCACTGGTGACAACAACCGACAGGCATAAGGACCTCTTTCTATGAGGGCCTGTAGGTGGCCAGTCAATGAAAACATCTGGGCCTGTTTATCCGAAAGAAGGTTTAAAAACCTGGTTTAGACCGCACACACTTAGCATGCTCATGAATTTTAAGAAGGAAGGTTCATTAGGACAATTTGCTGCTATGTCAGGATATAGAAAACTGAAAGTTTAATTCATAGTACATTGCGTTTTCAGTCTGCTCACTGGCACGTGGAAAGAACATGAGGGATTTTAACTATCTTTTCTTTAGAAAGGATCATTTGCTGAGATAAAATTTGCTGTGAGTCTCTAAGAGAAGGGGTTTTTATCTTTTCTTTTACATATAGAAATGTAAATTTTCACATTTGGCAAAATTTTATCTAGAGTAACTTAGTATATGATAATATTCTTCAACAATATTTCTTTTTATCAAAGGTTTTCAGTATTACCTTATTAAGTAAAAGTTGTTGCATGATTTTGCTAATCTCTGCCCTATTTTTCCTCTCTCTCAGTATGAGCTGTTCTGAAATTATGTTCATGTACTAGAAGACAAAGTGCCAAGTACCTAATTTAGTACTCGGCAGTTACATCCAAATTTCAGTTGTTGTATAACACCAAATACCGTAAAGACGACAAGCTCAAGAAATACTTGCCTCAGACTGGAAAATTATCAGCACTTTGGATTAGACAGTATTATTCTAATTCCATTTAAATGGTACTTCATTCGCAAGGTGGCCTGAATGACTTTAACAACCTATTTGTAAAGTGTGTGACCTCTGTGACTAAGATAACTATTGCAGCCTGACTGCCCACAAATGTGCAGAAAAAAGATACAGGAAGAGGTTTACAAACTACTTGTGAACTATGCAAAACAACAACAAAACAAGGACCAATCAGTGGGATTTTAAAACACTTCTGTGGGTTAGAAACATGTACTGTCATTAGGCTCACAGGGCTTTTGGATGTGTTTAAAAATTCTTGCCATTCTAACAAAGATTTCAGAAATAATTGATGTTACGGATGAACGTACTTGATTATATTTGAAACGACCCTTTCAAAATGCATTAAAGCTCGTACTTTTTGATAAGTTTTGATGAAGCAGTGAGAAATATACTCCACACATTCCAAAATGTTTTATTTTTTAATTACAGCTACAGATGTAATTACTTTCTTCAGAAAAATAGTTAGATTTTTAGCCGTGATAGTCTCTCTGTCTTGAAGAGAATTTCTGACTCTAGGTGAACACTGAATACTGAGTAATTGAACATCAAATAACACTGGATCTCTATAAAATAAGCTCTTTTTGACACAGAGGGTTACAATTTAAAGCTTCTAGACGAACATAAGAAACTATGAAGTCAGGTAGCTCTAAGGACATCTATGCAGATACAAAGAATTTTAACCAGCTCAGCCACTCACTCCTAGAAATTACTCTTCTCTGAAAGTAAAGAGCTCTACCTCTTATTGCCTCTAAAAATAGCTCATATTTCTTATCCTCTTTCGATTCACTTTTGCTAACAATGATTGTGATTAGTGTTAGTGTGTAACCTAACCTTGAAACATGCCACTGTTTGTAATGTTAGAAATTCAAGCCATATGAAGAGGATTCTCTATACAGAGAATCTGTAAATGACTAGTTCTTGTCAACATAGAAAGATAACCTATTTAGACTTAGAGAAAAAACTATTATTGGGAAACTCCTTTCAATTTATCCTCTTTCCAAAGGCCCCCCGTTATGGCCCTCAGAAGAAACTTAGAGAAGAGTTTTTTTCTCAATAAGATGCTTGGTAAAATCACCATGTCAGAACTGTGCTAGAATCTAGAATCACACAATAATTGGAAATGCACACAAAAATTGTAAAGCTTTCTTTGTCTTCCCCTTTTCTAAGACCACACAAAGTAACAGCTACAGTACATGGCACCCATTTCTCCATCCCTGACCTACATTGCCATCTAACCTCTCTTTTGCTGTGAACAGTTTGCTAATAGTTAATTTTGAAGCTGGAAATGAAATGTAAATCTAATGTAAGCAAAAATGGTGGTGGTACTGAGTGTGGCTGCCTCAGCAGGCTACTGCTAACACACTCCATGGCTGAAGAGCAGGGGAGCAGCAGGGAGATGGTAATCAAGTCTCATGAGAATAATCCCTGTTCCTTCCTTTTTTGTGGTGCAAGCAGGAGAAAGCATCATGGAGCTGCAAATATGGTTCCAGCAGAGCATTAGGTGCTTTGTACAGGAGTCATTCAAAATGTCACTGGCTATCGGCTCGCTCTCTGTGTTACTTCTGTAGTTAGCATTTCAGAGCTGTTATCCCTCACGTGATAACTACTACGGTAAGTTCCTTTTCTTCAGCAAGCACCAGCAGTAATCCCTGATCCGACTGAGCCATCAGGAGACAGAGCGTGCTGCAGACATCCCACCAAACCTCCTCAGTGGTATGGCATGAGCACCTAACATAACAAGAAAGTTGGTTCTCATGTCTTTCCCCTGCATGTAAGACAAAACATGACCTGAGACACATGATTGATCCACAAGTCTGCCTTGAGTCTTACATGCAATAACAAGGGCAAGGATCTTCATCCTATAGCTTCAGTCAGAAGGTGCACAACAGCAGAATGGAGATGGGCTTGTCTCAGGACGTGTTTGTGGCTGCAGGGGAAGGACATGAGAACCAACTTTCTTGCTATGTTAGGTCCTGTGCAGAAAGGAAGGCATTCCCCCTTGTATCATAAGTGCTCACGGTCTACTGCCAGCTGGAAACCATTTTCCCTTCACAAGATGAAATAAATTTGTGAGGAAACCATGTTCATGTTTAAGAAATCTGAGCAGCAAAATACTGACCACAGATAGCTTCACTTCCTTTTAAATATTTCTCAGGAAATGCAGCCTTCAGGCTTCTTTTTTTTTTTTTTTTTTTTTTAATACAAGAAAGACCAGGTTATGAAGACTGTGTTTCATAGAAAATAAAAAGTAATTAAAGTAAGTAATAAAAGTCACTGCTGAGTTTGCTGCGGGAAGCACAATCCAACAGACTCTAGTACTTGGAAGGATATGATGAGATCAGGGGATACTTTATTGTTTCTACCTGAGCACTAAGAAGCACATGAAAAAAAACCCACAACACACTCCAGATTCTTCAGAATCTTGCAAAGTTTCATACTGCTGTATCTCATTACAGGCATGTCACTCATACTTTTATAAAATGAAGACTTTATCTTTTTTTATATATAATTGAAGAACTTCAAAGTTTTGGCCAAGCTATTTAAGATATTGTTTTACACACGCTTTGATATGAGTGAAATAAAACATGGATCCTTCAAAACCTGCTGGGTGCTGCCTACACAGAGTGTCAAGCTTTCAGTCTGTGCTAGTCAGTAAATGAAATCTCATGGGTTCGGGCTATTTGGGACTCGAGTTTCAGATTCTATTAAGAGCACAATTTAAGGTTTTGTTGTAATTGTTTCAGAATAAACAATCACTCCTCAGTTCAGGATTAAAACCTAGTATTTGTGTTTAAAGGGGCATTTCAAATCTTGATATTAATAGGTAAATGTGGCTTACCTTCAGAAGCCAGTGAACGGTAGCTCATGTACTGAATTCTGCAGAGCTTTTGTTTGATTCTGTGATGTTTTGAATGTGCACTGAATGCTTGTATTTTTCTGTCACTTTCACTTCCCAAACCTCCCGATACTGTTTATCAACATAGAGGGGCATTTTCCCACTGTTTTTCCAGCATGAATCTGGCTGTATGACAAGTACGTAAGGTTTTAAAGTAGTACATGCCTCTGCTGCTTATCTGTGAATATGATGATACCATCTTGTTTTGATCAAAAAGCTCCATAGAGAGAACATTCTTCAGATTTTATTTACAATTCATTGCTGCCAGCCTATACGAACCCCACTGCATAGTTATTTGCTTATTTTCTGTGTATACCTTTTATGAAATGGCCTGTTCTATAAGTTACATCTCTAGCCAGTATACTGGATACTGCTGGCTTACATTAACTTAACTGCTCACATTCATTTTTGTGCCACAGGTAAAAACAATTGCCTGTCTGTTGCAGGGAGATGTAGAAGCAACTAACAAGCAAGGCAGCAAGGTACATCACTCCAGGTGAAGGGTTTCCAGCCCACCGGGTGCAAGGCTGTGCCTGGCAGCACCTCCCTGTGCCCACTGGCAAGTGGAACAAGAGTGAAGGTGTATTACAGACCTGTGGGGTGCTGCACAGGATGGCCCTGTCACATCTGGTGGCACCTGAGATCAATGTCACCAGTGCCACCATGAGTTGGTGTCCAGTTGGTGTATGGGGGTTTTGTTTGCTTTTCTTTGAAGGCTGATTTTTCTAGAAGTGCAGCAGTGAAGCTGGAAGCAGTAACTGTTGTGAGAGCACTGCTCTGCCTTGTAACAAAGGCTCTGTTGTCCTGGCACACAGCACAGTGCCCAAAGCTCAGGATGTTTTCAGCCTATTTGCTTTCATTTGTATTTGAGTTAATCTGGCACAGCTGCTGGAGAATAACACCATATATTAAGGGTCGTTTTAATCAAATGGATCCTTGATACTGTGATTTCTTCCCACTGGCAGTTTGTATGGAAAAGGCAATTAACTACAACTCTAAACTGATCGTATGACCTTAAATAAAATGAATTATGTCAGATTCTGTCCTGGCGACTCATTCAGCAGAGTACGCATGGAAAAGAAAAGTCAGAAAACCTGCTGCAACATTTTTATACTAAAACTAGCATATTTCCAGCCAGACTGAAAATGAGAGTGACTTTTGGGTAACTCTCTCTTAGGGAAGGCACTGCAAGAATTCTGTCCCTCCTGTGCAGAAAACGCCTTTTTCTGTCCTTGAAAAGAGATTCCAGTTGTGACCAGAAAAATGGAGAAATAGGGCCTATGTCCTTTTGGCCTGAATTCCTTTCCCTCTCCTTCTTCATCTCTTTCTCCCACTCCTCTCCTCTCCCAAAAGTAACCATAAGAAAATTTATTAGGATTAATGAGTTCCTGTGTGCTGAAAACTTGAGATCCACAAGCCAAAGCAAAAACACCCAATTTAAATAGTGCATTTTCCTTTATTGTACAGGGTATGTGATAGGCATGGTACACAGAATGTAATATCCACACTATGGAGGATCTTAGACATGTGAAATAAAGAGAAATTCACATATGACAATCAGCTGTAGTTCTTCCTTTGTTGATTTTCGTCTTGCTCCTTTTAAAGATTAAAGATGTGTGTGTCAGCGAGTCCCACTGAGTTTTCACGTGTTGGCCATCAGATCACTTACCTAATGTTCTGAAATACTATTTGTCCTACGGTCAGAGCTTACAAAGATACGGCCTGAGGGATCTCAAGTAAATATTGATGAATAGTGAAAGCTTCTATTATCTTACCTTTTGCCCACAAGTATGCAATAAGCATAAATGTAGAAGAGTGATCTAAAAGTTCTATCTGGTAAATTCTTAAATCATTAGTGAACACGCTTAAAATATTGCTAAAGTTTTCCTCTTTTAATAAAGTAAAAAATAATTTATTTGGTTCTTTACAGCAATTACTTTTGGTGGGAAGCTGATGAAGATCATGTATCTCTGTTTATCTCTACAAGTTGTGAAGGAAGTAATTTTGCTCTTCCTCCTTCTTTTGCTGCTGCTGTTTCAAGTATTCTTCCAGGAAAGAAAGGCCCAACAGAGAAGGTATGTTCTCGAGGTTGGCAGGCCTTGGCTGATATGCCTCATCTGAAAATTTGAATGACAGTATCTTTAGCTCTTGCATGTCCAGTGGGGGGTGGTGCTGAGAGAGGGACAGCTTTCTGAGTTAGAAGAGGCCAGGGATGAGGTCAGTACCACAGGCGTGCCCCCATGGTGACAGCGAGGGCGATGGCGGCAGCAGATGTTGACTGGACAGCAACCAGGAAAGGCAGTGAACAGAGGCCGTTCTGCAAACTTGTTACGAGGGAAGAAACAAAGCAGTTGCAGCCTCCGTGAGATACTTGTCGTATTCGGAATGGGATTCAGTAAATTATATTCAATTGCTCTGGAAAAACCAGGAGCAAAATTATGGTTAAGATAGAGTGTACAAAAGTGAGTTTCTTTAAGAGCCATTGTGTAGCCTAATGACATATTCAGCCAGGAGATTTAAGACTGCAACCTGTCCTAGAGTTGTTAGGCTAAATGCAAGGCAAGTATCCAACCCAGCCTTCTTCACAGCATTTCTTCCTGCATTTTTGCTTGTATTTTAATCTCAGCATGACGGAGTTTTAAGGTGGTTGTCCAGGAGCTAAGACAGACAATGGGTTATTATCTGCCATCGGAGGGGAAACAAAATACACGTCATGGCTGAACCGGACTTAGTGATCCTCGTAGGTGCCTTCCAAGTCAGGATACTCTGCGATGCTATGAGTGCTGAAACGCTGGTGGTGAAGGGCCCCGGGGCAGCCGACACCTGCCTGAGGTACTCCCAGCGTTCACCTGGGAGCCGCTGGGCTCGCGTTCAGCACGCACAGCGCGTCTCTCCAAAGAGCAGAGCGAGAGTACTGTTCTTAACGCGGCTGCCAGTGCTAAAAACTCCGCAGTCGGACAGACTCCCGCGTGTCCCGCGCTGGGTATTTATCACACTCCTCCGTAGCTGCGGGGGCCCGGGCCGGGCGGGGCCGCGGCCTGCGGGCGCAGCGCTCGGCACGGCCGCATTGTCTCCGGGCGGGGCGGGGCGGGGCGAGCGGC